>VOMN01024482.1:0-68448 GCA_014899125.1 Orchestia grillus
ACTGCCTAGAAATACAGGGTAAATATATTGTACATAACACTTGTTTCATGAGTTAATTGATGAAAATGCTTACAAAATACTCGCTTGAAATGGTAACACAGCCAAGACGTCCAGTATTTTCCGAAATATATACATTCGTATATTTATATATCGAGGCCAAATAGATAATATGTGAATGAGACAAAAAACTAGAAGCGATCTGAAAGTACCCGGACTGACGAAGTAAGTTCTATGCGAAGTTATACGGAACAGGTGGGTCACTTAATTGCTATTATTTGACCTTGAACACTTGAAACAGTTATTAACTTTCGAACAATCCGAGCTTGTTTGCAATAACGGTGTGTTGTGATGCGTGTCTTATTCGGTCGTACCATTCTTCTCTACCAATAAATTTCAGGGCCAAATTTGAGAAAAGTTTTATTGAAGAATTGTAATAAAATATGAAGGGGCTTCCTTGAAGTAATAAAAAGTGTATGAGAAGGCATTTAAGAACCACACACATGCTTACTTACAGTCGATAGTGGTACTTTAAAGCGAAAACAATGATGGAGTCGTAGCGATATCAAAGACGCTAACCTTACTATTTTCCCCAAAGAAAAGTGAATTAATCGTGATAAATGAAGGATTCACAGTTGGAATGCACGCTGATCAAAGAACCTTAAGATTTGAAAGTGCTTGATAAAAGCATTTCGTCTGAAAATTCAGACTTAGCGTCATATCTGTGAATGAGAATTTCGTCATGACGACGCCCTAATCCATTTAGTGCTGAAGAATAAAATTCATAAAAAATGTTCAGTAAGTCTCACCTCATTGTTTGAATTTGCTCCTCATCTCTCAGTAAACATAGTTTCACTAGATGGGGAAAGTTTTTTATACATGGAAATTTACCAGAAGGCTTTTTCCTTTAGATTTACTGCTAGCGATTCAAGAAAATTATTTGCAGACGTATGTCCAACCAACGCTGTGTTACGAGCGTTGTAGCAGCTGTAAACGATTTTGATTGAAGCGTAAAATAAAACCTGTAGTGATTGTATATTTTTGTTTCCAGCTTCAATCTCGTTACTGTTTGACTATTCCTGGTACAGGTATGTACATCCAATTTATTTATACTGAATAATATTTCATTTATCTGCGTTACAAAAAACTTCATGTACGACGTGAGTAAACCTCGTCTGATAAACTTCAGATATTTATTAATAAAAGTCGGGATATGTGTTATGGGATGCTCACTATTCAATTATTTTCTTCCACCAGAACACTACCAGTACAACCCTGTTAAATTGATGCTACACATTTGTATCTTATTGTACAAAATTTTCATTACCAGAATGATGGGACTGGAATACTAATTTCTTGGTATTGCAGGGATAGAAGAATTTACTTTTGATTATTTAAAAATTGCGAAAAGGCTCGTTTGAGTTATGACGCGAAAACGACTTGACCAACGCAAATGATTTGCAGCAGACCTTTTACCCGAGTTCTGTGTCCTGTACGAAATGTACAGTTCTGTGTCCTGCGTCAGCTGTTGTACGAGTGTGTTGTGCGTGGTGCCGAGCGGGCTGAGTGGCGGAGGATGAACCCGACGGTATGTACGTGAGTAGTTGCGGCACGTACGAGTAAAAAAGAGTAATGTGTTATAGTTGAATAAAATATTTAAGACCTCCGTTGAAAGTAGCCGTTAACACAAATAACGGCTGGTTTGGGATGTATCTTGTGTACTTTTTACTTCAGGTGGTTTAGTTGTACGTCTTTTGAAGAGCATTCAAAGGCTAGCTGAAATAGCGTTCACCCAATGTAAAATCTTTATTAACTTTTCCACTTTGTATAAAAGAAGAAAATAATTGTTGGTTCAGACAGCATCAACAATGAAATTGAATTAAGTATCATTGAAGTTGCACCGGTACTAGTAGTATTTTTATTTTCTGCGCTAAAAGTAACAGCGCGATCTTTAACATGGCCATAATAATCATAGAAGCAAGAGCAGCCTGTTGCAACATCGTTGCGACCGGATTATGCAGCGGCATCATCAGTAACTTGAACTGCACCACCACGACACCAAGAGCAGCTGCAGGAGCATCAGGAGAGCCATCACAACCTCAACAGCAGCAACAGGTGGTGCAGGGCAGACGCCAGCCGCTCCCCGCCCTTTGCAGCTCCACAAATAAACTCCGTGAGCTTATGCTGCAGTCTCCGTACATACACACGTTGAGGTGTGCGATATGAGTAATGCCCTACCAGGGGCGCTACCCTGCTGCGAGCCATTTCATCGAGAGCTCTTAGCTCTCGTCTGAAACTTCCTAAAGTTCTTCATGGCACTGAGAATTGATGAAATGTGGGAGTGAATCTGTTCAGACGAAAGAACCAATGAATTTGCTAATTTACCTTAGGTTCGGAAGAGATGTAAATAAGCTGTATGCTTGCTTGGTTATGTGATCCGTGAGACAGAGCAGCATAGTCGCACAACATGGATGTCTTGCACAAGTAACAAAATTTTTCGAAGAAATGTTTTGTGAGGAATTGCTTTCATAAATGAACTAATCGAATGTCAGTGCACTCTGTTTTAAAAATTAGCTCCGCTGCTGCTTTGTTCACTGGGAAATAGAGGATTAAACACGAGCTTTCACTTCGAATCGTACATGAAAAACCTGTAAAATAGGTCACGTGGAAGATAGGTAAGGATTATTTATTGAAAGAACTAAATTTACGTCTGAATATAATTTTTTACATGACGTTATTTTTGTCATAAATTAAGCTTTATGATTAACTGTTTTCATAGTGTAGCTCTCATATCGTTAAAATCTGTTCATATTCTTTGCCTGTTCCGTGCACTGGAACCACTTTAATAAGAAATTCCGATCGATTCAAAATTGAGGTCTGTACCTTTAAATTTAACAGCATTCGCGTTTAGTCGTCCAAAATCAGCATATACTCCTAGAGAACTACTTTTCTAAGTGTTCAAGCTCTAAGTCATTTTTAAATATTTTTAAATGACGGCCTTATGTTGGAAAAAATTTCTCGCCGCTTACTGTCTAGTTCATGAACTTCAGTTCTAAAAGTTCAGCAATATTATAGATTAATGCTCTACTCCACTGACTTGCTTCTTTACCAATTTTAACGGTGCATCAAGGTGCGCTGATGTACCAATGTGTTAGAGTGCCGACAGATGTGTCTGTTATCAATGATCTCATTAATTCAGGTCGCTACTCACTCTTAAGCCAAAAATCTACCTAAAGTGAAGAATATTCACCTTCCATTTTCGATTTTTATTTATCATGGGGACATGATCCTACATTTTGATGAGACACTTTAGTTTATGACCAGCGAACTTGCGCAGCTATTCAGGGGTGTGAGTCCTTTATTGCCAAACATTATCTGAATGCAACGTAATTCTGCCGGGCACGGCCGCTGTATCTGAACTTATCCCACCATGATATTGAGGTAGATAATAATACATGTATAACTTATCAAGGATAAGCGACCTGTGTGATGCATTGCTGATATGGTATCTCTATTCAGGTGATGTTGAATTTACTTATCATTCGTGACATGCTGAAAGCTTTCGAGTTTAGATGATCCAGCGTACAATATTTGATGTGTCATTTATATTAATAGAGTGCTGGGTTTTTGATAATATAACCAGGTAATACATTTCTGGGCATAATCTAGTAAATTTCTGCTTGACGTTAATAGCTTAGTTAATGAATTGGCCATCTTCCTAATTAGCGTCAGCTGATGCCTCAACGACTGCGCAAAATATCGTAATCAATATCTAACAAGCACTTTTTAAATTACATTTGGCTAAGGTGTAATTGGGGAAGGTCATTAATTCTAAAGATTATTTTCTTTTTTTTCTTGAATAGCATTTGTATTAGAACTTTATAGGAAAAAGGACTGATCAGGTGCTACCTGGAGGGAACGGCTCCGCTGCGGTAGAGGAAAGCGGGGAGAATTATCGCATCTCGGTCGCTAGTCATAAGAGACGTTAATGCTCTAACAAAAAACGTTCGTACGTTAAAGTGAAGCATGAAGCTGGGCGCAATAATAAAGATGTTTGGGGAGGGTGTGCGTATATAAAGACGCGAGATGCCAGCTACTGGCTCACTACTTCATGTGCGGCACGAGCGACACAGAAGGACTCCTGTGTGTCATTGTCCCTCTATATACTCTTAAAACAAACAGACAGGAAGCTGTAAGGGACATGCTTTGAAAGTGTCGCCAGTGGTAACAAACAGTGCAAAGTACGAAGCTTGGAAACAGTGAGCGGACTTGTCGCCTCCACATTTCTTCCATCGTAGCAGTTTGACGGAATCTTGCGTCCAGAGCTGCTCGTATCGTCCCAGCTGGCTGTTCTTGAGCGGCAAAGCTGCTTGTTGCAATCCATTGCGGGCCATCTGTTCATCAGTGATAAAAAGAAAGAACAACGGACTGTAAAATATTTCAGTGGTGCAAAGAGGGTTAAATCACCACGATTATTATAGTGAACGATCTTCGAAAGTCATTCAACGAATTAATAGTCTCAGAAACCACGCTCAACGATAGTGATATCATTACATCCCCGACCAGTCATTTTTGAACACACTTCTTCATTAAGTGCATCTTCATTTGACTCTGGTGTGGCCTTCGTAATTTTGTGGAGAACATATTTAGCATTTAGGAGAAACCTGACGTTGCTGACCTGAAAAACGAAGCCAACGCCGAGATTCACCTCTTGTAATTTGACGGAATATTTACTGGTTGTTCCCTCACTTTCTCTGTTTAAAAAACATTGAACCCAATCAAGTTTGCACTCAGGGCAGATAAGGAGAGCAGCTCCCGATTGCCTTCTCCAAACGAGAGGCAGAAGAAAAACCGACTGCGTAGCATCCCGGATTTTACTTTGAATCTCATTTGCTGCTCGTGTACTTCCTTTGAAATAAAAGGAAGAAACTTAATGTACGAGGTACATTCGAGACAACAAACAAAGAAGCAAAATTTACACCGTACGACCCAGCTCTTAGGCTTACGCGCTCTTCGAATTTTAGAAGCAGAGCAAATTTCTGTCCAGGAAGTCTAAGGAAAGTGAATCAAGATGGGCCTAACTGCGGAGCAGATGAGTCTCGCCCAAAATTTTGCCATCCTTCTGGGCTTCCTGCTGGTGCTCTACCTCATCCTGGAAGGCTTGGTATATTAGGCGTCGCACTAACGATTCCTTGCTATGTATTACTAAGGGCCCCCATAAATTCTAGTCGAATTATCGCCAATAGAGCTTCAATATTTCCAAGGATATTGTGTAGCAGCGTTAACTGCTTATCTTGATTGATATTTTAAAGAAAAATGATTCACCCGCGGTCATTATTTCTAATATACAAGTACAATAATAAGTCAAAGAATGTCTCAAGAAGTTTGGTGTATTCAATCAGCCTTAAATTTCATATTCTTTGAAGATTTACTCGACGGCGGCTGAAAATATTCTCAGATTTTTCAATGCTTTGCTAATTAGCATTTCAAATCCTCAAAATTCGTCGTATTGTGCGTCTCCTGGAGACGGAGCAGTCAGGTTCCAAGCCAAGTCGACACTAATTAGTTTACGTAGTGACTGAAATGTTAGAAATAGATTTAGGAGGTTTGACTGAGGACTCAGAGAAGGAAATCAGAGCGGCGGAGCAAGAGCAAAAGCAGAATAAAATAGGCTCTGGGTCCTGCTACGGAAGGCGGCACGCTCTCAGAGACTTGCGTTTCATGGCGGACAGTTACGACTGGCGGTCTAATGAGCAGCGTAATGAGCGTTGCATGAGAGCCAACATCAAACCTTAACGCAGATCTTCTCTTCTCACACGAAGCTACGCTCTCATGCAGCAGACGTTGTCGACATTTTCACCTCATTACTGAGGCGAGATTTCATCTTGGGTCTCAGCTGGTCGCTCTCCTTTTCTCAACTTTTTGTTGATCAAACGAATATTAACGTTTTTAAAAAAAATTGATCTCCTTTCTTAGGAAGTATAATGCACTTGTAGTTCATGTTTCCTACTCTCATTGGTTCCTTAAACCTATACAGGATACTAACATATGTTGTGGCTAGCTGTCCACTGAAAACAGGCTCTGCAGATTACAAGTTGAATACGTCTGACGTCATATGGAACGACTGAGAATCCTGCACCGTTAGACCCGGTGTGCTCTGTAGAGAAGGTGACGCAGTCGCGGGCTCTAAGCGGCTCGAGGAGCAAAGGCTTCTTTCTCTTGAGGAGCAGTTTTACGATTCTTTTGCTATTGCATTGAAAAGCAAACGAGTAAATGATTGTTAAATCTTATTTTAATAATACGATATTGTGTCAATCTCTCAGTAATTTACCTCATCGATTCGAAGAGTTTCATTCGCGAATTTCCGGAATAAATTTGTTAAGAGACGATTGGATTGTGGTGAGAGACCAGGCCTTAAGTAATACTCACTAAATCTGACTCAGCTTAATATTTTGAGGAAGAACCAGGCCGTTGGAACGCTGCAGTTTCACAGGATCAGGGGCCGGCGTGACCACTGACGTGTAGCGCGTCTTGCTGGCCACGCTACTGGAAACTATCCTGTCTCTGCAGAATTTCTTAATTAGCCTTAGTTTACCCTCATCGCTTGATTGTAAGTCTCTCTATTGTGTGTCAAGTACTGCACTCCACTGGTGTTATTTTGTATACATGTGATGGATTACATGGAAGGTCTTAGCATCCTAAATTCACATGCTTGCAAACTCTAATGGAAATTTGTTGCGATTGTAAGAATAAATTCTATTTTGTTCGGGTAAGGAATGACTTTTGGTTTGTCTTGGGGTACGAGGGCATGAATGAATGTTGAGGTACTTCTAATCATGGAATACATCGTAATAAAGCAAACTTAAGAATGTCTTTTATTTATTTTTACTTCTCATAACACTGAATTTTCTCTTAGAAAAGCTTTTCAGTCGTCATGAAAAGTTTAAATATTTCATCCTCTTTCATATTCATTTTTGGGGATACGGGAGGGATTCGTTCAGTTTGAAGACTGTTTAATTAGTTTTTAAAAGATGCTGGAAGATATACTTCCCAACTCTACATTGAGTATTGTATTCTTTTTGATAGAAATAGCTAAGGCCTTGAATAAAAAATCTTCTATGTTTGCCTATTCGTGTGTCTTACTCTGTATAAGGGTAGTAACTCTTCTCCCTCATCTTGCACGTGCCTCCCCCTTGCTGATACGGTGAGGTCGGTCGGAGTGTGGGGCCGAATTTTGCGAGTGACATATCTGGTGTGGCGCGTATCGACCGTGTAACGCGTCGTACGCGCGCCCCTAACAGGCTGCCTAGAAGAACTAAAATTTATAAGCTGATCATCATAAAGCTATCAGAGATATTCAATTACAGTGCTCGATCTGAAGCCAAAACTCTACCTGAGTCAAATTTGCTAGTTTTTCAGTACGAGTAACTTCGAATAAGTACTGTCTTTATTGAAGACTCTGAACAAGGCTGAGTCAATTTCTTGCTTCGCAAAAATGTTCTTTCCGTTGTTCTGAAAAACATTATTTTGCATGTACTGTTTTTGTTTAGCTCGTCTTAAGGTTGCAACTTTAAATAAGCTAAAATTTTGCACAATGTATGATTAGCACAGCAGTTGAATAGCTTTGTTTCGATGATATACTGTTCGAAGGTTTATGTTATGATATGAAAACTTATGTACTTTTTGAATTGTTGCCGTTGTTTTTATTGTTTTTCTGTTGTACCATGTCAATGATATTGTGCTTCAATGGTTCTGCGACTTTTCGATTCTGTGGAGTTTTCTTCAGTTGCTTGAGTGTAGCATATTTGTAGACCCGCATAGCCGTACAGAAAATGATTTCAATTTGCGAGCAGCATGATGGCTTCAGTAAATTGTTTCACCTCGATCTCGAAGGGTAAAGGACCCTTCACACCATCAGTCAATATTTGAAGACCGTGGCGGAAGATGCACAAATATGGGCATCGAATGCTAACTTTGCTATCTATTCTGGAGTCAGGTGGAAATCAAGGGACTTTTCACTCCACATGACTCCTGGATGGAGAACAGAGTTAGCATTTGATGCCCAAATTTGAGTATTTTCGGACACTGTCTTCAGACATTGACCGATCATGCGAAGGGCCATTAAAATGTGCGTCCTTGCCACCAATACGCTCTGCGGTCTCCTTGTATTTTGAAGTCTGCTGTTTTCGATGCTCGAAATAAATATTCTGGAACCAGAATTTTATTTTTCCCGAACGACATTGTAGCTGTGTTTTTCAGGGCTTAGCAACTGCATAATCATAAGTAGTTTCGTGGATACAATGACAGAAATTGATGTACATTTTTCGAGGCAAAGAGGTAGTATTCCTCATCGCCGTGAGGATTATCCTTAATATTTTATTGATTGAGGAGTTGGGACGAGAGTTATTCATAAGTCTTAATTAACTGTTATCATTTTCACTACTCTGACAGGAAACAATAATCGCTTTACGATAACTTTCGAGTTTCACTTGAGTTTGTTCTACAAACCTGAGTGCGGGCAACATTTTTTATTGTCAGGGCAATCATATTTCGTCGAATCACATGTCACAATTCTGAATTTTATACGCTTTATGAAAATGGAAAGTAATAGTTGCCTCTCTCATCGATGTCGGATTGCAGAACACCTCCACCGCGTGACCCTCGTGCTCCAGCCTTGAGGCGTGGGGATGTTCTCCCATTTGGTGGTTACACTCGCCAGCAAACTCTGCTCTGTATTTTTCCGACTCGCCTAGTTTAGATTATTTGTGTTTTGTTACCATCATAACTTCGTCACATTGGCGGAACGTAACACATTGGAAATAAGAGAATTTTGCAGTATGACTCTTAACAAGATTTTTATGTTTAGTATGCGTGGATGAATTTCATTTCAGGAAATTCAAAGTTATGAAACTGAAGTTTACACAAATGTTCACTAGCAGCAGGTGCAGATCAGTACCTCTTTGTTGCGTCAGCTTCAAAAACTCTGCAGGAAATTCTGAACTGAAATACAAACTCATTTTCTTAGGGTTGTTATGATTGAGTAAAATGACAAAGTATTGAGAACCGAAAGCTCATGTGTAAGTATACTAAAACTAATGACAATGCAAGTATGGATTATAAATGCTGTACTTGCGGTGTTTACGGCAGAATGACTTGAACAATCGAACCAAGATCTGAAGAAATTTTCAAATAAATATTTGCAATTAACAATACTGTGGATGGTTTTGTAGGCGATGGAAGGCTACATCCAAATCGTATTTGTCGTACTTAGAATGAATTGCTGAGATTGCTATGCAGGGTGTTTCTAAAAACGAACTCAAAATTTAATACGAATGAAGGCTATCAATTTCTCCATAGTTGGCACGTAACCACACATGAATAAGATCTAAGATCTAATCTAATCTAATTTCTTTAGGTAGATGTGAATTTTTTCTAGATTTATTTTTTGAGCTTCTTATTATCTGTGAGGTCTCTAGGGTCTCTAAGCACATTGCACTTTGATATAATTTTTTGTTGCAGATCATCAGAGTTTTGAAGCGTTACATTAATTTTGACTCGAGGTGGCCCCGAAAAAAAATTCTTACGAAAAAATTCCCCTCACTTCGTCGAGTTTAGTTCTTATGGGAAAGCCTGTATAATTCTTTCGTCATGTGTACAAATATACGTGTACATTCAGTTTCTATTGACTCGTATTTTAATATGTAAAAGCGATGCCGACCAAATGCACAGATGGTATATCTCTCGTCGCTAAACATTCAGAATGACTTCGAGGGAGTTCTCTACAACGCGGAGAAATGGCAACTGATGTGCGCTCCACTAATTGCATTGTCTCGCACGCATGCACTAATCCAGTTGCAGTATATTACGCACATCCGAGCGAAATTCGAAATAAATCTCATCTTGCTGAGCCTCAGTTCGTATCATCAATATTCAGGGAAATGCATCGTTCTTGCAGCGCCTCAAGAAGTAGAGCGCATGAGAAATTGACGTTTCGAAATTAGTGGCAGAGCAGACGCAGCTCAGCACTGCATGAGCGCTGCTGTCGGGAGGGGGAAGCTCTCAACCGTTTGGAGTCGAAGTTTAATTTGTTCGAACACAAGCATTTGACAGGCAGGTGAACTTGAAGATTATTTTCACGCTTATTTTTTCAAAGCAAATGTAGCGGTTTGTCGTACGTTTTCAGCAGTTGGATTTGAATATTGATGAGATTGTGAAAGACAAGCATCTTTTAATATTGAAGATCATTCCAGGCCTAGTAATATTTTTGAGTAACATAGCGTTAGATTCATGTCCCTTGCATGAGACATTAGCATTAAACATGATTATTTGGACGGTTATTTGTTGCCTTCTCAACAGACACACTTTTTTAGGGATTGGTGTACACAAAACGGAAAATTATCTTTTCAGATCTACGCTGAATTTTGACTTTTTGAAGTGTAAAAGTAAATGTTTAACATTTATTTTCATTATTTTTTACAATGAGATATGTGTAGCTCACAAAGGTTAATTACTTTTCAGTAAAGGTGCCTGAACTAAACATTTTTGAGAAAAGGTGAATGATAATTAATAATTAAAATAAATCTACATTCTCTCAGTTTCTCGAAGATGAATAGGTCATGTTTTTAATGTAATGCTTCCAAATAGAGTTACGTCTCTTTTTTCTTATTTTCGAAGTGTTATGTTGTACAGAAGCTCAAGACCTACTCTGCTTCACTACTTCGCTCCTACGAGCACATCGTGCCCAGATCACGAGGGATGGTGGGGCCCTGTGGCCACATGGGTAAATCTCACCTCAGTCGACGCACTCTACAATATTTTGAGGACAAGCACTAAATGGCGCGACAGGTTGGGATTCACACCTTTGGTGACTATCAACATTGAATTAAACTGACAAGCTTATGTTAACATTTGTGCTATCGCGGTGCAGGTATTGGCGTCACTCTGTAACGCCGTACACGAGAATAACGCTCGTCTCTTTAAAAAAATACTCTTATGAACCCATACTAGAAAAACGAATACATTTTTCTAGAGCTTACATCATCATTAGCACAAACGGAAAATACAAGGAAGGTCATTTATCGACAGTAGGTAGAGTATTAAAGAATGCATATGTAAAATAAAAATCAGTGACATAGGAAACTTTTAATATAACCTCAATAACGTGGTTTAATATCATTAATGGCTTGACTTATCTGATACACATATATATATGCACGTATAGAGTATGTACTAATTGACGAAATTGACGTAATTTTGTATCTTCAATGAGTATGATGTTGGAGAAGGCAACACATGTACTCGTATACTGTCATGGCGGTATACGAGTATATACCGCCATGTATACCGTTATAGAAGGCAACAGCGTATACCATGCACACCAGTTCATTCTATAAGAATTATTGGGCTAGTTTTTACCCAAATTTTGTTTAGTACTTAATCATGACTTGAAGCAATAACCTCACCGCTTAAGGATTTTCTTTACCCGAATCTGAGGATTGTACTACAGAAATTTTAGATTGAAGTGTCTTGATGGAAGAAAAAGGAAATTCCTTAGAGCTCAGCACGAAAGCGTTCCCATGGGAAGAAACACTTTCAAACATGCTTTCAGGCATTGTAGTATGTATTGGAAAAATAATTGAGCCTGTTTTGTGTAACTAAGTGTGGAGTCGAATTTTCAAGATTTTCGGAATTATCCTTGACCTACAGTACACTCGTAGATGTGGGTTGAGTGAACAAGAACAGGCTTCACAAGTTCTGCACTCATTCATATGCATGTAACTCTGCACTCATTGCAACGACTACATGCATATGAATGCTTAGTTCAATAAGGAATGCAAATATACAGTTATTCAGCATCTAGGGATGTCACTTAAATAATTCTATCACATACATTCCTATCTGCGGTTGAGTGTGAATCGAATAAGAAAACGTACAAAAATAGGGTAAATTTGACTTCAGAATCTCGAAATAGCTCTCCGGCTTCATTTAATACACACAGACCTCAATAAAGCGCTGTCTTTTCGTGATGGTTGCTCTCTTCAATAGCGCGATGGTGTCGTTTCGCTAGTCATTGCCAGAGGCAACAAAAACAAGCTTGAGCACCTGCTCGTGAGGGAATTAATGGAATCTTATACTTGGCCGCCAGACCGGAAAAACTGGGAGCAGAGCCTCGAGCAGGATGCAAACGATGAGCCATAAGTTACGGTGGGGCGCGTAGCACTGGCACAGGCTCAGCCCTTAATCTTCTTTGTTGTACTTCGACTGAAGGCTTATGTTGTTACGTGAAGTCATTCTGTGGCTTTGCTGAGCCCTTGATTTTAGAATTGCTCACTATGTGACACTCTGTTTACTGAGAAATTTTATTAATCACTCCCCCGGCCGTTGATCTTCATTTAAGCTGCTTCCTGTCTGCGCTTGATCGCTTGCCCCTCTGTTGCAAGGAGTCACTGTAGTTTGGGCATTTTTTTATTTCGCGTGACCTATTACTATTTTGTCCCATTTGGTTCTAAGTTGGTTTTCATGTCCTGTGAATAGCGTCCTGGGTGGAAAATTACGATGTAATTACGATTGCTCATTAAAGGTAAATACGACTGCATGAACGTATAAAAAATACACGTTCTGTAGTCATGGTTATCTTGGACCGTAGAAGATGTAACCCTTCTTTTTTATTGAATTCTTCAAATTTGAAACCAAGCTTCTTAAAAAAAGCTGTTTGTATGATATACATTTTTAAGCAATTCCACGTTTTAGGTAAAATATACAAGTATGTATAAGGAGGCTTTTAAACTTTAGCATATGTTCTAGCTGTCACCCAATTGCGTGGCAGTCCATCACTGGATCAAAATAAAGTGAGAAAATTATAGAGGTGTTCGTTAAGTCAAGAAAATGTATTTCTAGAATTATTTGTCTTCTGTGGCCTCGTCACTGGCAGGGCAGAGGTGTGGCTTTGGCGCAATAGATGTGGAGTTAAGATCCCACAAAGTTAAATTTAGCGTAAGAGAAAGTTGACTTCTGAACTATTGTTGTAAATGCATGGTTGCGAGAGGCATAGAGGGGCGCCGGGGCGGGGAGGTGGGTGCTTCTCCTCAACGAAATTCTTTGTTAATTTTTAATACTTTGCTCCCTCTGTGAACTAGGTGAGGAGGGAGGTGCGCCGGTGGCAGAGCGGGAAATACCAGTGCTTACATGCCATGCCATCCACTTTAAGATTGCCCAAGGGTGTATGCTTGAACCTTCCTCGGGCCCAGCATTATTAGAAAACAAACATAGGTATTTTTGGAGTGGAGAGTAGTTTAATATTAAAGTGACTATTGAGATACATTGAAGTGGAAAATTTTATCTTTCTGTCTTGGTGACGTCCACGCTTTTACATAGGAACTACACTTTGTAACACAGGCTCTTAATGGAGTTTATTCATAACAGTAAGTCTACTATCTATAACCTGCAATTACTTACATCGCCACTCACTACTCGTCAGTTCGATCAAGGAAGTAAAGGTCATGTATAAAAAAAGCGAGTGCTGAAATCTGTGCCAGTACATGTCAAAGGTATAAAAAGTATGAGAAATAAGCCCTCATAACTACATATCTACGAAAACATCTTGATAACGTGTTTACAAATGGAGTTCATTATATCTACACAGGGCCACTGATATCGAATACGTGTCAGTATGTACAGTTAAAACAGGCGTGTACAGTTGGACTGCTCGATCACAGGTTCGACTTCTCTTCCACAGTAGTCGCCATATTCGCAATTTGAAAAAAAATGAGAACGAAGACAAAATCAAGCGAACAAGCAGCAAGCACACCATTGTGTAGGTAAAAAGACAGTGAAAAATTAGAGCTGAATGAAATAGGTTGATTTGATAGTTGCAGACATTTTTGGTTTGTCCAGCTCTTTAAGTAGGAAAGCCTCGCTGCGCAGGAGGGCTGGAGCTTCGTGAAGAGAAGCGTGTTCAGAAGAGAGATTCTTTGCTCTAAGCTCCTCTAAACTCTTGTTAGGACTCAAACGAGCTCACGACAAATGGACGTTGATCAAAAACTCAGAATACTTTACCTTAGATCCATGACTCTGACCGCCATGTGAAGGGAGTGCTGTGCATGCTCCCTAGCGACTGGAATCAGTACAAGTTCGTGCATTTTTTTGTAAAATGTTTCGTTTAACTTTTTTTCTCGAAAACTTCATCCCATTTTTCACTTCCTGCTTTTAGAAAATACGGGGTAAGAGAATTCATACATCACTAGGTGTTGCACACAGTCATCGGTATTAAGCTTTTGAACACAGTCATTCTTGCTGTAAATTGGAAGAAAATTAGGAACACATGTACGGCTGTCGGCCTTTTTACAGTTCATTGCAACACCTAAGCCTTGCAAAGTAAGTCACGGAAGACTGAAGAGTTAGTTAGAGTACTGCGATTTGTACGGTCAGATAAATGTAAAGTTCGTCTGTAGGCCTTTCCAACAATTTGAAGCAGTCTCCTATGCTGATGCATTTTATGGTACTGAAAACCTGTATTGCACCATTGTAAATTAAAAAACAGCCCTAGACATGCGTAAACGTAAATCAGCATGCAGAACTAGCTTTTAGTGTACCTGACAATAACTGACAACGTACTGACTTGAAAAAAGTTCATGGAAATAAGTTTATGAAGTGAAAACACTTTTGATAATGGGTTACGTAGATCCCTCTGTTTTAAAGTACGTTAAAGTCCTCTGAATTGTTCTTCTACTTTATGAAAAAATCTAACGTACATTTAGGTTTCAGTATACATTTTTGAAAAATCTTTCGCTTACTGACAGGCACGTGTACTCTGGGTCGATGAAACGTAAGCCTGAAAAGTGGGGCAGCGAATGCTGCTGTGACTTATTATCCCCTCTTGAAATTTATGCAAAACAAGCTCGTTAATGAGAAGTGCTAGATTTTTACCTATTCATGCAGAATATGACCGATATTCTTTAATTGTTATATTTCCCGTTTGCTTGTTATTTTGTTCAGCCAATTTTTGCATGACAAACTTGTTAATTAGAGCCGAAGCTTGTTCGGGATCCGGTTTTAATGAACTTTTTTTGGTCTTTTTCATCGTAAACATATTAATGCATAGACCAAGCTGAGCTGCGAGACCGCGCAATGTTAGGTAAACAAACACAAAACTTCAAATTTTATTCTTTTAACTCGAATGTTACATCACCAGCGTATGAGAAAATTTAATTTGGTTATTGATTATGAAAAACTATATTTTTCACCGCCCAAACCGAAAGTATGTGCGTGCAGTTCAATGAAATTTATAAATAAAGCCTACGTATTTTTATGCTAGGAGAGATCTTTGTTCGCTGAGCTTACTCTGCCTCGTGAAGCTTGCGATCTGTGGTAGTTGTGGGAGACTGTATCGACACTCTACACGCGAGCGAGAACATTAAATGAAATGCTACAAATATTGTGTTTCTGCGGCGTATAAAAATGCTAAATTAATTACTAGCATTCATTCACCTTTGCGACACGAATTCTATTATGTTTTTTAATTGTTTGAAGCCAAGAACACGTTCTGTTCGGACATGATATGCCAACTAAAACGTGACGTTCGAATTATCCGCATCATTTTCTAGATCAATTTTATCGCCATTTTGGCGATGACAATCTTCAAAAAATATGAAATTTTGTAGTGTGTTTATTGTTTACTTATTTGTGTTCGACTAAATTCAAGTACTTATTTTGACTGTTAGCTTGTCATTAAATTCAATTTCTTTGAAAAGAAATTGAAAGAAGCATTCAAATGCCTCTCGTACTAAACTATACTATAGCTACATTCCATGTGGAAAGACTTTTTTTAAATACATTTTTTATATGAAATTGAACATTTTCGACAATTTGTTTAACATCTTTCATGCCACAATATTCTCTGCTCTTGGTTTTTGAGGGAATTTTCACAAGCTACACCAGCGGATTTACTAGCTTATACTCAAGTCCCTAATTTGCTTTACCGCATCAAGAAGGCGTTCTTCATCCGAGTGTGGTGTGCAGCAGTAGACTAGGAGGAAAAAAGTGCAACGCACTTCATTAGAGGTGCGATATGTTAACAGTTCACCGAGATTGCCTTCCCTCAGCCCCCACCTTCATCGAACATGACCGCCTCATCTTCGTGATAGGCCCGCGTACCGACTTAGGGAGGCCATCCGCAAATAGAAAAGAACGACTACGCCAACATCGATGCTTAAGGCAGCTTACCTTTCATTCGCTTCGCCAAGGTTTTCTCGATTAAATTTTTTTGTACGCCCGCCTCCCCTACTGCTGTTTGTTGCCAGTCGATAGTGCGTCCACAGTCCAAATTGCGCCAGTGCATTCCCGTGTAAGTGTAAAAGTGCCGGCGATCTCCTCGAGGGAAAAGCGGTAATAAACATTGCCCGACTATCACCAGTAGCGAGTGCTTATGAGTAAACAGAGTAAATGCAGTAAACACGGCGAGACAGCTCACGCCTACAGTCTTAACTGTACACAAGATTCTTAGTCTTTGCGGCCAACAACCTGCACAGAATAAGCGTAGTTGCGAGAACCTATCGTACTCGTTGGTTTGGTGGCCTACAATCGTGACGGGGCCGCTCTCGGGCTGCACAAAACCCAAGTGTAAGCGCGTTTCATCATCTGTTGGTGTCATGAAAAATAGAGTGTAAAAGCTCTCGATCCTGTGCTCTTTCTAGGAACCTTACTGGCATCTCTAGCCACCACTTGCTAGCTCAATCGCATGAATGTGATAAATCCGGAGATATTTTTGGTGACTTTTTGAAATTTTCTCGAAATCTGAAAACATCAAAATTTACCTCGATGAGACCACCTCTTTGCTTATTCTTTGCAGCTTACTATCTGATTTAAATGTTCATCTAACAGTCTGATGTAGTGGATAAAGTGTTTTTACCTTTTTTTTAGTATATTGATTAGTTACAATATTTTTATCACTGCAGTTCTAAGCTACTCCTATTTTTTGCGTATTAAATAGTGAAGTGTGAACAAAGTATTTTGAGGAATTTTTGTAAGATTTTAGACCTATGGAATTTGTTATTTTTTATCTAGTTCTTGGATAGTTTGGGGCCGATTCTTCTCCAAATGATATCAGTAATTGCGTGAGATTTAACTAAATGCATACGCATTCTTTTTTTCGTGATTTAATAAGCGTAAGGACACCAATTACCACTGATTAAAGTTCCGTTTTCCAGATCATTTTGCTGTTATCTAGTTGATTGTCACAATGAAAAAGACAGAGAACAAAATCATGACTGTGACGTGTGACTTCGATGGCATCAATACCAGAAAACGGATTCGTGTTCTGTGAAAGAGGTTCCGCATGTTCAAAGAGTTCTAAAAACATGGGAACTCATGCAAATACGATCATATTAGTGATTTCATTCCTGTTGCAAAATGGCGGAAATTGCCCCAGAAATAGAATTGGCTCAAAGTGGTCTGTTTTTCTAAATTCGGAAGCAAGGGGGCGAAAAAGATAAAAATTGTTCGGCGTTCTTGAATATTCTACTGTAGCGATTTTTGGAAAAATACGTAAAGTATCGCTCGGTTTTAGTTGGGCACTTAGCAATTTTATGTGGTCACAAGCTCTTGTGCTTCATGTGGACTTGCCCATGCAGCCGATATATAGCAGAGTCAATGTAGTGGTTTGGTGATGAAGTGGAGTGGAGTTGGCAGAGAATCATTCCTTTTTTAATACTGAGTTACATAACTTCGCTTGCGTTTGACATACGAACCTAAAACTTTTAGCGCATTAAGAGAAGTACAGTTTGTGGCTGAGATAATTCCAGCACACCAAGAAATTGACTTATCAATTATACGGAAAAATTTTTGAGTAACGCAATTGATAATGCTTTGCTGCATTTGCCATCGCTGTTGAAACTGTAGTCCAACAGCCGCAAGAAGTAGCCTGCTCACTGAGTCTTTGCATCGATCATCAAGACTCATTTAGAGGCATCGTTGAGGGTGCACGCTTTGTTCACTTCGCCACTGGCAGGAGCGAGCTCCTCCGTCCACCATGGCTCCCACGCCGCGCCCTTTCAAGGAGCCCAAGAAAGTTCCTGTGGGCCTCGACGGCCCTTCTGTCGTCACGATGCTCGTCGTGTCGTCCAGGGTCGCCAAGACTCTCATTGTGCTCGTCGTCTTCACTGCGTTCTGCTTTGTCGTCGAGATGATTCATTCCTTCTTTAAAGGTGCTTTAAGAGTGAGATACCACGTTATGGTAGACTTAATTGTCGATGTGTTCGTTTGTTTCTCATGATATTTTTCAACAGATATACCTTATTAATTCCTATTATTTCTGAAATATGTTCAGAATTAGGATATTCTTTGTCTCCAGTTGCATGAATAAATGCTGTTAGTCTAAAATGCACGGCAAAGAGCTGAGCCTAAAATATGATGGTTGTTGCATCACTAGACGTACTAAAGTGATTATAAACTTTATGTTCTTGAAAATTGAGTTCAATCCTACGATATACTCCTTATATAGAATTAAAGCATGTTTATACAGTTATTTTAACATGAAAATAGAAAACGTTCGTCCTTCACGTCTTCAAGGCATTATGAGCATAACTGAATGTAGTTACGCAAAATGTTGAGCTTTTATACAGCTTTTTGTTTCTATTTCTTTGTTAAGTAATTTTTGCCACATATTTTTTAGAAACGCATGTTCTTAGAATTCTTTAAATTTTGAGCAAATCCATTCATTTAATGTGCGATTATAAAGTTTTAACTGCGTCTCCTCCAATATTTATTGAATATTTTGTTTTCATTCGGCTGAAAAAATAAAGAAAGACATCTTGCTAATGAATAACTGGGAATAAATTAAAAAAAATTAAAATCACGTTATATTCACAGCTTCAAGAGTTCCTAATTCTACTGATTCATTTTCTTGATTACATTAGTGGAGCTGCCGGACTAGCTTTTATGATCAACAATGGATTGAAGCCTAACTTGCTATTGGACATCAAAACAACGTCCGTGGGTCACCCATCGTTCCTTCCGCTTCCTTCGTTCGCATCTCATGACTTACAATGCGAAATTTGTGAGGGAAATGGCGTTTCTTTCACCACTAAAATTTCACTTTATAATGACGCATCGTGTCACATAATATAGCGTTAAACCGATGCATGAGGGTCAAATTGAACTTACAGCACTCAAGTGCAGTAAACACCAAGTTCCAAAATAAAACATTTCGAATCTTTTCTCGTCCGTATGAAATACTTGTTCTCGTATTCAAGTCTTTCTACGTATCAAGGAAAAACATCATACATGTTCCTGTATCATTACACCTTCGTGTTCTCTCCGTGTTCTATTTTCTTTAGTAGTTGCCTTCATTTTGAGATTGTCAGACATGAGGGTGATGGCAGCACAGGAGGTGCAGAAATGACAGATCAGGGCATGCCGCAGGGTCGCAGCTGTGTTCTCGATTGCAGCTGCTCAGTGAGTGCGGGGGAGGGGAGAGTTGTGGCTGCTGGCCGCTCTGCCGCACCCACATACCTTCCCATTGTCGAGTCAGGGTGAAGAAAAAACATTCAGTGTGACACTCCTACCCTCTTATTAAACCATGAACCGATGTATGCGCACAAACCATCAAACTATGAAATGCAGGTTATGATAATGAGTCGAAAATTCATAGTTTCTGTTTATTGTTCAAGAAGTCTGTGTCTGATAGGCTACTGAGCATTTTTACCCCAAACACTGGCTCGTCATTAGGGTTTAGGACAAAGGCTCCGTATCGTAAGTTCACATCCATGCCCGCGGTAGCGAGTGGTGGGAATTTTTTGACTAATGCCAACTTCGCTCATGAAATGTATGCCTTCGTAACATTTCACAAAGACTACCGTGCGTGCTTTGTATTGCACGCACTGCTCAAAGTGTTCTATGAATCCCACGTATTGTGCTGAACGTACGTGTAATTTCTGTCACAGTTTATAATACGTACCGTGTACAGTAGATATTGAGTTCAGTATGCACTCTGTACAATAGGTACTTTGAACTGCACATATGTACTCTCTACAAAGTATATTGTATGCCATCAGTCCTCTGTACATTGTATAAGTATACACTGTGCTCAATATGTGCCGCAAAAAAGACTTTACCTTGATTACATTTAATTTCTGCTACTCACGTTTTGCCCCCAAACAGCCGCTGTCTCTAGGCTGTCTTATACGAAGAAGTTATTTTCATGTTTTTGACAATAAGTTATAGGTAATGATGATATGGCTGTAGCACAGCAGTTAATTCTTCAATTTTCTGAAAATATTTTTTAATCATAAGTTTGTACCGGTCACATTTACTAACGCTACTGACTCACTGTGTAACAGTGACTGGCAGCATTTGACCTCTCAAGATATTATATGCACAGTAATCGCATTCAAAATTAGCTTAACAACAAATTAGAACAAGCATTATTACGATAAAACCTGTGACACTAGTTCAAACATATCCATTAAAGTTTGTAGTCTTTCGCTGAGTTATTACTGAGGAAATAAGAAGAGCAGGAATCATCGGGCTCTAGTGAGGGAAGGCTGAAAGGATGCAAGGGACTGCCGCTGACGCAGAATTATTAGTCGTCTTTGTGAAGGGCTTAGCTTTTGAATGACAAGGAATTAATTCCGTGGTAAAATTTTGTTTCTTCAGGGAAATTAGGCTTGAATCTAATACATCAATACTTTCTACTCAAAATATAGTCCATGGAGCAGCCCCCTTTTAATGCATTATGTCATTAAATTCTCTGGTGTAAGAGTAGAATTGAATAAAAATTTGTAATGTAGCATCGAAAAGGCCATACCTAGAGTAAAGTTTGTAAAGCCAAAAAAACTTGCAATTAATAGAATACTGATACGGTAGACAGTTCTGATATTTCTTAGCCAGTTCTTACAAGTAAAACTACTTTCACACTAAGAGTAGCAAAATATATTTCTCACTCCGAGCAGCAATATCAAACTTTCTTTGCTCCTAAATGACAAATTAGAGCTCGGGCAGGCAACTACTGGTCAAATGCTGGTGAATACTCTGAGTGTTGATATCGGAGATTAGTGTCGTTCAATACGCTGTCACTTAATACTTTTTGAAGTGCACTTCGCGTAAATAAGCGTATGTTGAAGTGCGCTTAGCATAAATAAGCGTTTATTGAAGTGCACTTAGCATAAATAAGTGTTTTTTGAAGTGCACTTCGCGTAAATAAGCGTTTGTTGAAGTGCACTTCGCGTAAATAAGCGTATGTTGAAGTGCACTTAGCGTAAATAAGCATTTATTGAAGTGCACTTAGCGTAAATAAGCGTTCTAAAATAACAAGCTTCTATTTCACAGCGCTACGGTTACTTCCTGCGTGGCTATCGCATCCTGCTAACTTTCCTTGCGATTCGTTAAACAAAATAAATACGCAGGTGATGAAATTAATTTGAGCAAGCAATTGATTAGCCATTCAATGAAAAAAGCAATGAAGAAAAGTAGCAGCAGTCGGCAGATCGAGTTTCGAAGGAATTTTTTTCAGCCGTGTTTGAAAAACAAACGTCAGCGGCGTTGGAACACAAATCCCTTTAGTGAGTTCCGGGGGCTGCCAATTGAGAGCTGCCAAACATAGAAGGATTTCAGGCTGCGTTTCTAAGATTGAGAAAGACGTAGGCTTTAAAAATTAAACTTAGACCAAGTAAGTATAAATTTTTGCTGAGTTTTTTCTTATCCGATCTTTTTAGCGATTACGTGCCAGCGAGCTGAGTGCTATTGTTTGAATGCAAGTTAACTTAATTCGATTTTTAAAAATGAATAGTACTATTTGAAGCTTTCTATTTCAATAAAAGTCAAGGCAGTACGTTGTGAGCCTGAGAATTTTATATAAATAATCAAACTAATCCAAAAAGATAGTTAAATCCTTGTTTTGAAATCCGTAGACTTGTTAGCTAGTTTTCTTCTTTATTATTGGACTAACTAAATTATTCAGTTTGTCAAATTCAATTTCCCCCCTTATGATTAGGGCATGACATAAATACTATTTATTTGATAAGAAGCTTATTTTTTTAAATTCTTGAGCTAAATAATTTAAGAATGCAGAAGAGCGGGTTGTCTATTTTTAAAAATAGTTTAGTCGCCATATGCCAAAGAGAATCGTCATATGGGTACCATATGCCTAAGAAATTGATTGGAACTTTCAGATTTTAGATACGTAGTGAGAATTGGGGAGGTATGAGTTTTGTGATAAATTTTAGGATAAAAAATGAATTATTATTATTAATTTGAAAAATTAACATACTGTTTATGTATGTGAATGTACTATTTTTTCTCACTAATGATTGAAACTTGTAACATTTTGTTTTATGTCTCTTTTTCTTACTTGCACAATTTTTCGTCAAGCTCAATACACAGAAGTCATTGATGATATTACTGCAAGTTCAGAAATAGACTTGGGGCTTTGCCAGCGTTTTTTCAATTTTATTTCAACATTTCCACAGCTATATTTATTTTTCAATAGTGCTTGATGATGAGTGAATGTTCTTATTAGTGAAGAATGTATGCAGTATTTTGTGAGATACATATATACTACCGTAACTTTTTTCTTTCACGAGAGGCATCGTTGCATGAAATTATTATTTTGTTGAATGAGTGAATTGAAGATATTCAGATTGTCAATGCGTAATAAAGTGAGCACTGGAGACCTCGTTTGATAAGTT
This sequence comes from Orchestia grillus, assembly GCA_014899125.1. Lineage (NCBI taxonomy): Eukaryota > Metazoa > Arthropoda > Malacostraca > Amphipoda > Talitridae > Orchestia > Orchestia grillus. Next base: position 22,677 of record VOMN01024482.1, read on the forward strand.
CCAGCTCTGTTTTATAATGAAATCAGGAGTTGATATCGCGAGCAGCATGAAATAATCCGCATTAATGGTTCTTTTGATTGGCTGCGATGTAGCCGTGATTTACCTGCATTGAACCAGCTCGCACACTCCAAGAATAGTCGTCAATGGCAGGGTACGACTCGACGTGGCTACTTTGGCTGTTTCAAGTGTCCGAGCTATTTTTTCACATGGAAAAGTAACAGTATCAGCAGCTCGGCGCCACACAGCGTCTTGTAATCTCAGTCGGCCGACTGAAATAACTTGACTCCCGCTATCAGTTAGGGCCTTAGGGCTAATGTAGTCTGAGCGCTCGGGCCACGCCACCATTTGACTTGTCCTGAATTTCTCTGGGTAATAAGTTCAACGGCGTTATGTTACCTTGCTTTAAATAGCAAACTTATTAGAGTTGAAAAGATTAACGTACTAAACAATGCTATAGTTGTAATATTTTGTAGCACAAAAAGGAGACATGTTTCTTCTTTACCTCATGGTTTTTAGCAGTATACGAGACTTCGGCGAAAAAGAAACTTTGAGATGTACTCTACCATGTCCGTAAAGTTTTCACTCCTCGTGCAGTGATAAAGTTTTCACTATTTTCACTCGTACGCTGATAGTTAACATATAGAGTTACGTAGATCAGACGAGCAAATCAATGAGCCGTCAATGTTGGAAGCACCCTTTTATCATAGATACTTTTTTGAAGTGCTCTCTAGAGTGGTACTCTGCAGGTTTTCTTTTTTAATCACACCTTTTGACACCCGATTCTACGTCAAAAAATGTTTTCTTTTTAATCCGCAGCAGCATGCTGTGCTTGGATTCTGAGAATCAAAGAGCAAGTTCAATACACGATAATAAATAAAAAACTTGCAAATAATTTCGAGATGCGGTAGCTTTCCAACGGTCAAGTGATGGCGAGAGAAGTTTGAGATACGAAAGAATATTAATGCTGTTTTTCTGAAAATTTCTTAGCGTTCGTGAAATTCACATTTAGCACCCATAAAATTCTAAAAGTCCTTCGATCAAACATTGAAAAAAGGAGAATATCAAATAATTTAAACAATTTTAATGCACATTTTCGAATTATATTGGCACGGTTTTCTCAAGACTTGTAATATAACATTGCACGGACGAGTGTGTGCGATTCGTTTTCTTTCGAGAATCATGGGCAGAAAGTCAGGAACGGATCCGGTACTCGCGTCGCCACTCTTCACATGCGCCTCAGATGTCGCTGCCGTATTATTAATCGGAAAAGTTAAGCTGTTTTGCTACTGACAATGTACTTGTAGAAAATTTCCTTGAAAATTTTGGTTTTCCTCTCATTTTGATTAATTGGTAGTTTAAAAGTTTCACGATGTGAAGATTAATTTGCTGACATTCACAGCATTCTGAAGTTTTATATCTAAGCTCTGACGAGCAACTACGGCAAATTTTGAGCGTTTGCTTTTTCACGAAAAATTGGTTATGTTAATTAAGACAATCGTTATCTTTATGAAATTACCTTGAAAAGTGGGTGGTTTACATAGCCGGGAAGACCTTCTTTTTAGCTGGACTCTAAATTAATTATTATTTTGCTATTTTTTAGCTACTTTTATTATCTGTTGCCTGGTGTACTAGAGGGCAGCTCTAGGATCTTTTTTCCAACGCGTGCTACGCGTTGAACAATTATTCGTGTTTCCATGGTTGTAGTGGAAGAAAATTTCAGAATTTCTTCCGAGGGGATGCTGCCGAACTCTTGTTAGAGCAAGCTTTGAAATAATTGAGTTTGAAACGGCTGTGAGTCGAGTTATAAAGTAAAAATGTGAGTTTCAGAATTAAAACTAATAGAGAAATGGATTCGAAATATTGTTGCACTGGAGATTTGCATTCAGGGTTGAAATATCAAAATGGAGAATGTAAGTTTTAGCAAGCCGTGTACAGTTAACAGAAACTGACGCAAAAGATGGAAAGGGCGGGGGCAGACAGAACAAGCTCAGCTGCTGTGTTGGAATTCGATATGAAGTATTAGTCTGAAGTCACATGGCAAAGGAAAAATAGTTTAGCAACAACTTTAACAACTGCTCGTTAAATAGAGCTCAGGAAATACTCATAGGCTGGGACTACACTTATTCAATACATTCCGAGGGTTTACAAATCCACGATTAAATCGGTAGCACATTTCACCAGTTTGTGAATGCATCGGCAGTTTTTTTCTTGATTATTTATAAAGTTTCCAGAGTTAATGATAAAGGTAAACCGTCTGTTATTTTGCGCTCATTTTTACTGTATAGATATTTTGTGGCTTAAAATTTCAATAAAAAATGGAAAAAGGAATTATGTTAATTAAATTAGAAATCAAAACCTTTTTATGAGCAAAAATTAGATTAAGATGGAAAAAGAGTTTCGAAGCATTCTACTAAAAAGTTTAACAAATAGTTTATAAAAAATTTGAAGCTCTAGAAAACGGAGTATAGAAGACGGGTGCCTCTAGTATTGTCTACACATAAAGGGTGAACTGTTGCAAGCGAGCGTATATGTGAGGTTCGAGGAACTCTCACGAATATTCGGTTAATGAAACGATGGAAGCGATGGCCGTACATGTGAAGCAACGACCCAACCTTTCAGGATGAGGACGTCGTAACCACGTTCAGAAGTCATTAGCTCTCCTCTCCTATTGTCGAATCGAAGGCATTTCCGTGCTCAGTATTTCATAAATATGACCGTCTACATGTTATTGATGGCAGCGATAGCGTTGGAACTATGGGTGGTCAGCAGAGTCTGTCATAGCTCTAGGCTGTTTACGCTCTGTCGAGGCTGACGTGCTGCTGATGTGCACAGCGTGCATCTGGCTGGCACGTCTCTCTGTGTGGTGCCTCGGGCCCTGAGTGGTGAAGTCATGCCCCGAGTTGTGAGGTGGTGAAGCCATGCCTCGAGTTGTGAGGTGGTGAATTCATGCCCCGGGTTGTGAGGTAGTGAAGTCATGCCCCTAGTTGAGAGGGGATGAAATCAGGCTCCCAGTTATGAGGTGGTGAAGTCATACCCCGAGTTGTGAGGTGGTGAAATCATGCCCCGAGTTATGCGGTGATGAAGTCATGCTGCGATTAGTGAACTAATAAAGTCCTGCGTTAAATTTACAGCTCACAAAGCGATACATGATACAGTGAATTTGAGCCTCGCACATAATTAATGTGTATTTTTCGCATGGTGACTTTACTTCACGGGTTATTTTGTTTTACTGAGAATTTTTCTTCCATTTTTGTTGTCGTTACCATTTAAGAGACCTCAAACGTGGTTAAGACTGCTGATTCTTCACTGATTATCCAGCAATTTGCATTTTTCTCAGGTTGTAACAATTAGCACGTTTGTAATGGTTACTTTATCTTAATACGTATGTACATGTGTCATAAGATACCGTTCACTCTCCGAACGTTACACTTATTTTGTGATGTCTTCCCATTCACTTTTCGTCCTTACATACCAGACATTCACAATGTTCATCGTTATGGTTATCTTTGTAAACCTGAACTGTAAATAATATGCAAGACTTTCGTTCTCTCATAAGACGACATGCACCGCGTTTCCACTTCTTTCATCATCGTAAGTTCAATCCTCTCTTCTGTTCCGACCATCATCTTCATAATCGTTATAAAGATTCGTAAAAGTATAAAATTCTGCTCAACGTTGCCAGGGCACCTTCGCCACCCTCAGCTATGCCCTTGTACAACATGTACTACACCACGACCATCATTATACCTGTTCTTCACCGTTGTCAAAACATATATTACAACACCACGACCATCATTATACCTGTTCTTCACCGTTATCACTTGTACTACACCATGACCATCATTGCCGCCACCTGTTCTCCACCAGCCGTAAACTCGACCCAGCTGCAGTTTGTTTGCTCTGGCGATTGGCTGCCACTCAGATACGATGCTCCTCTAAAATGACGGGCCGCTCCTGGCCTTGTACATTGGTGTGACTGCACGTACTCTGGGTTGAGAGGTCACTGAGCAGGGAGTTCTAGCACGGCTTTTTAGCTTGTCATTGGCATTTAGCTATTGCGTTCTATTCTGCTGCTCAGTCAAGTGTTATTGTTCAACTAAGAAATCTCTAAGTGCTTGAGGGGTAAAGTATCATCAGAGTTATTGATTTTGGCACTCTTTGGCATTGTTAAATTTTTGGAATGTTTTAGACAGTTATTTTAAATCTCTTCTGTTACCTAAAGTACTACTAGTTATTTTAAGGGATGCAATTTACAGATATTAGTGTATCAATATTATTTATTATTGGCTCTTGCAACTGCGTAGTCATGCTAACATAGAACGTAAGGCGGGTAGAACTATATTCTAACTGAACATTTTTCTTATTATTTTAATTATTTACCCTTTTGGTTGTTCATATAATAATATACTATTTTTATTTTAGCCTAAGTCTACAAGATTAGTTTCATTAGGATTTGTTCCGTCACAATTTTCTTATATATGCTCCATACGTCTCTTCTGTATAACATATGCATATATACTGCTCCAAAAACCTGCAATGTTCGATGCCAGTATATTTTTGAAGCATAACCGGTTGTACAAACACAGGATATATTTTTTCGAGGTATGCGATCGGAAGCTTGTGTTCTGCCCTACGGTTCCTGTGAAGCTCCTGCCAAAGCTCTTAGCTGTGGACGTGAGAATGAGGAGAAGAAGGGTTTGCTTACATGCGAAATAATTCAATTGTTTTCACTGCTGAAGTTAAACACGTTTTGAGGGCGACTCCTGTTTCCCTTGGATGCCGTTGCTTAAAAGCTTCTTTCATTTGACCGACTTGATTGCCGTGTTTAACTTTGCTCGTATACAGGAATTAAAATGATAAATAATGAAACGTTAAAATAATTTTTGAATTGAGTTAATAAATTTTCTGAGCGATCGTTTACACAACGCACGATTAATCCCCTTAGTGATAAAACATGATAAGAAATTTGCTTCATCCGAAAGTATCCTTCGAGCTTCACACTAATTACTGGAATTGAAGGTTTCAAGCTTATTGTTGATATTCCTTCATAGAGTGCATTGTTTAGTCTCCTGCTAGATCTCATGATGTTGTCACTCCAATCACATTACATAATAATTTCTGAATTATCACACCATAATGGTATCTCAAGGGACCCCGGGGAGCTCCTCAAATGGCCTTTTACTTTTCTCAAAAACCACGTCACATTTTGCAAAGCCAGTAGACTGTGATTTTCCTCATTTCATTATTAATAAGTGATTTAGCGGTATTTTTTTCAGGTTAAGAAAATTAATATAAATATGGCAAAAAGCGTTGCAATTTGTCGTGCGAGTAACCAGTAGCTCATGTTGATTTATTTCATTGGAAAATATTATGAATTTACACCGTGGCCTGCTATTCCAATTTCATCATTCTGTAACGAGACAGGATGCATAAATTGATGATTCTATAGCGTGACATGATATTCAAATCGATGATTCTATTACGTGACATGGTATTCCGATAAATTTTTAATTGAGTTCAGTTCAAAAGAAGATTTGTGGGCTTAGGACTTACTAAATCATGTAAAAAATATTCGCTCGTATTAACGTAGGATCTCGTCCGTACATCCAATTTATTTCAAAATTTTTGTTTGCTTCGTGCTAAATTCGCAACGAAATGAGCCTTTTGAGAGTCCTAGTATATTGATGCAGGATCTATTTGGAGTTCGTTAAAACAAGCAGGAGCTTGACGCTTGCTTCACGTCAAGCCATAAGGAAGTCGGCGAGAGACAATAATTTCATACCGCTTGATGACTTACTTTGATGCACGTAGTCAATCGCCACACGGTTCACTACGCACGTTAGGAGATATGTAAGACTGGTGGTTGCGTGAGGAATTACCGGTGGGGAGGCAGGTTGAGGAGGATGGCGGTGGTGGCGGTTGCCTCGCTCGAGCAGCGGCCAGCTTCAGTTAAGGCTTGAGGAGCCCCACGGCTGCTCCTGTGTTGTCTCACGTGCGCTCTTTGAATTCATTAAACATCGTCACATCGTCCTTTACTGGCCTCCCTCACTGTTGTAGCTTTCTAATCTTTTGTAATTTGGATCGTCGTAAAAAAGATGAGATTGCAGAAGAAATTATTCGTAAACTTTGCATACGTTTTTGCGAGTGAGGGCGTGTGGAATTCAGCTTGATAACCCCGCTCCCTCCCCCCACTGATCTCGTGCACTCTTTCTTTATCGTTTTCACACGCTGACTTCAGATACATTTTAATGCAGTTGGAAAGTAAATTGTAAAAAATACCTCGAATAGATCTGCACTTCCAAAGTATTGGCTCTGAGCAACTCTGCCTCTGAGAGTATGATCAATTTTGTTGGCTAAATTAGCTTTATATTTGGAGTAATGTGGATCAACTTTTCCAACACAGCTTAGCGTGTGAATTCACTCATACTGTAAAAAATTCGTACGACGAGATGCATAAGGTAAACTTAGTCTTACACCGTCACCTAACACCGACACACATAGGCATGCTAACCTGCCGTGTACGTATTCAGGAGATACTTTTGAAACACAAGAAAATAGAATTTATTATCGTGTATTGATGATCTGTTACTGTAGCTTGAAATTTATTAAATATTTTTTTTGCCTTTTATAGCGAGTGTACGTTAAAAGTTACCGTACGTTGTCTTCCCAATGATAAGGTCTGTACTTGAACTTCTCCTTAAATATTACAGAGGAATGGCGGTTGCCTAACCAGTTCCATCGAGTTCAAACAAGGGAATTTTATCTTGGAAGTTACCGGATTCGATATCTAAGTTTTCCAAAAACGATTCATTCAATACAATAAGTATGCGATATTGCGGTGGTCATGCAATCGTTTCGGAGATCTTCATCCACTGTACACAGCGTTAACGACTTGGTTCGCTGACGCGGTCATTCTCTATATTCATAATTAAGTTCGTTTTTAACAGTGCCTGGTACTGAGTCAAAAGTTGCAGCGTATCAGACACAAAAGGCAAAAACTACTAATTGAAGAATGACGTTCAGATCGATTGAGAACGCATTAAATATTATTTATGCTACGGTTCTCTTTACAAATGATCGTAATTTGCGTGTGATGCTCTGCAAGAGTCAGTGCTTGAGGCTGACCTTAGAAGTTTTCTCTCCCTTAGGTTTGTGCCAATTTTTCGCTTCGTGCGATCTAATTTTGCTGTTGTGAGACGGTAGTTGAGAGCTGAAAGCAAAATGGAGCGCCGGTTCAGCCTGGCCAATCCTGCGACCATGATACAGAAGGGCACGGAGCAGCACACCATCGTCGTCACGTACGCGATACTCATCGTGCTCCTACTCATCCTGTGGGTGCTCTACAACGGGCTCATGGCTGCCCACTAGCCAAGGTAAAGACGTTCTGAATATTTTATGAGGGCAAGTTCAGGTTTACGTCGTGTGGCCTCAACGAATTCTCAACACCCGCTGGATTGTTTACGTGATGACGCTGTGTTACCGTCAGATCTTTTCCTCCTTTGAAATACTCTAGTTTCTTGTTGAGTAATTCTTCGTTCGAGCATCGTATTCGCTCAATGGTTAAATAAAGATACTCATAAATTTTAAGCTAATCTTCAGGCATGGCCGAGCGAGAGCAAGTATCATATTTCGATGAACATTTATCTTATCCTCCACGTTATCGACAACATACCACATTTTTCCTGTGTTCATAAGATTTAAAGATAGACCAGCGTGGGAGTTTTACGACGGAATGGTCCAGCTATGAGTAAGTCGTAGTTTCATACGTGTGTAAATGGTTTGCGACGTGCTTTATTTTTCAACACATTTGGAACTACGCCTTATTTTGTTGAAAGAAAACTACTATTCTTCAGTCATGCCTATAGCCTTAAGGCTAATGAAGGCACACTGCAGTCCGAAAAGCTCACGTCACAGGAGCCCGATGATAAAATTTGCCAGTAATTAAGTTCAAGAGAGCTGTACCACAGTCGGCCGCCTGGTGAGCAGCGAGAATGCTTACCAATGTTTCGCATTCATTTCAATTGAGCCTTAGTAGTTCTTTTTGCAGTCTAGTCTAAGGGTAGAAAATTTCTCCGAAAGCATGCTGGTTCAGTAGAGCTTTTTATAAATTTTTATTAAATATAGTATCATGTATCTGTAGTTGGTAAGCATTAATATTTTTGGGGTGGAATATTCGAAAATATTGGTGCATGAAATAAATGTGACAAACAAGTATCTAAAAAAACACTTGATTTACTCGTGGAACTTCTGAAGAGTCTATGTTTTATTTGGAGCGGCCTTTATTGCGGAGTTGTCTACATCAAAGTGGCTAATTTTAAACTCGTAAAATACGTACGATAAGTGAAAGTGTATGCTCGAACTTTCATCCCTGGGCAACAGTTTATAATCATTATTTTCCGTTTGGCTTTAATTTTTTTAATAAACTACTCATGAACACCATATGTTATGATAATTGTAACATTTTGTGTTGCTTGAATCAGTTTCCGCATTTTTAGCATTTATTCTTGACTGAGATACTAAAAGAGAGATGTGAAGTTTGGCAAGCTCGGGAAGCAACACTTTATTAAATATCTATAATTCAGTATTTATTACGGTCAATAGCAAATACAATCGGGAAGTTGTTAATACGATGCTGAATATTTAAACATTGTTAACAAAATGACATGTTAAAATGACATATAGAAGAACATGTATATATTTAAATAATTACTATAGTTTTGACTTAGAACTGACTTATTTTACGTCAAACATTGCATAATTTCCATCTATGCGTAGTGCTAAGCAACTCAGCTTAATCAAATAAGTGCTCCTATAGGCTGGATATTTTCCTGTTTTAACCCATAACTCTAATTGATCATCATGAAAAATAAACCTTGCGAGTTTGCGAAACGGATGCTTATATATGTCAATTTAAGTCCTCGATTTACTTCGTCTTTCCATTTCTTGCGGGTTGATGCAGCTGGGAACCAGTGCATGGAAGAGGGCTGCTTTGAAATTGATGAAGACCTCAGGGCTGAGAAATTCTTCGTCACTACTGTCGCTGTTGCACGAAGAGGTCAGCGTCCGCCTGGTCAATGATACCGTTGCTGACCAGCTTCTCGATCTCGCCCTGCACTTGGGTGTCCTGCGCAAAAAAATATTTTTACTTCATAGAAAAGGCAATGACTGATGATCGCTTCCAGTTGAAACATGAAATATTTTTTTAGCAAACGCTTGCCAAAAGATTGTTACAGAAACCGGTACAAATGAGGATGAATAGTTAAAAATTTATTATTATTGAGTTTTTATACAGGTGCTCGTTGAAATCAAATCACAGAGGGATTAGTGGTATCGAGCTACCGTAAGCTATTTACGGTAAAGACTCTTTAAAGTTCTCAGGCAACTGCTACCCTGCATTTACTTTTCTTCCAGTTTCTGGGAAGTTATGAAAAACATCCAGTTTCTAGGGCATTTATAAAAAACATCCAGTTTCTGGGGCAGTTATGGAAAACATCCAGTTTCTGGGGCAGTTATGAAAACATCCAGTTTCTGGGGCAGTTATTAAAAATATTCAGTGTCTGGGCGGTTTTAAAAAAATATCTCGTTTCTGGGGCAAATATAAAAAATAACAGTCTCTGAAACGTAACGACAGGGTCAAGTCGAGTGTACGAGCCGTCGGAGCTGTTTGTTTTTTCATCGTATGCACTTAATGCTCTTAAGGCTATTATCATTTCATTTGGCGTTTTCATGATTCAATATATTCTGATTAAAAGAGGAGCTGACGTAAACGAGTAAATAAAAAGAAAACAAACAAAAGTTTCAATATAGAAAGATTTCATTTTTAGTGCTGAAATGCAAAAATTAAGATTCGATACAAAATTCAAAGGTTGGATTTAATAAAAAATATATGTTTATCTATTAAAGGAAAATTAATACAACGGTGTAATGGTTCTTAGATTGTCTCTACAATCAAAGAACCTAATTCCCTTACATTCATGTCTACCTGCAATATCTTCAGAGTAGAACCAATTTAGCCACGTAGGAACACGACAATTGCCAACTTGGAAACTGAATAGAACGTATCTTTTCCACCCATGTATCTCGTGATGGCGACAAGCTTTCCATTAAAAGCGTAACTTTAGTTGGGATCTCTCTTCAATCAAAAGTAAAACCACAATAAAACCTGGCCTATTTATCTTGATATGACTATTCAAATTAAAGTCAAATAAGTACATTTGTTACATCAGTTAAAGAATGAACCACAGTACGTGTCAACTTAAGTTCATGAATTTGAAGCATTGTCAGCAGAAGACGTGGCGACACTCTGACCTGGAAGAAGTCGTGGCAGTACTCTGACCTGGAAGAAGTCGTGGCAGTACTCTGACCTGGAACAAGTCGTGGCAGTACTCTGACCTGGAACAAGTCCGGGAAGTCATCCCTCCGGAACTGCTGGGTGTGGTCGTGACTCTGCTGCTCACTGCCGGAGTCGCCCGTGAATCCATTGTCTATGATGCCTTCGTTGGCGTGTTGATCTGACCATCTGTTCACCTGTTCCGTACAGTATGGTACGGCATTTACGCATCGATGAGTAGGAGCTTACACACGTAAAGAATAGACTAAAAAATGCATGCGTTGAAGGCTCGTGGCAGCGTAATATGACTGATAAATTTACTTAAATGCAAAATCTGCTGTTAAACCGTGAAAATAGCATGCACGAGTACATATGTAAGATTCTGTAAATTTGATTTTTTGAGCATCATTCTCCTTGAAAGACTACAAATTTTCACTGACTGATCTGACTATTTGCCTAAAATCTTAATTATTTATCACAGAATGTTTGGATACTAATGAATTGGGTCTCTATGTTGTGTTTAATAATGCTGATATTTCAAAATAAAGTTTCATTGTCATCAACCATACACATCTGAATTTGATACGAATTTTTTTCTGGAGAGCAATAGTCGAGGTACTCCACCGGCAGATTCTAACGCCATCAAAACACCTGTAACTACTTACTTCCCCATAACTCTCCATTTACATATTCCAAATTGGCTATACATATTTTACTACATACTTGAACTCAGAGAGTCTCTGAGTTGAACTCAGAGAGTCTGGTGGTATTGAACTCAGAGAGTTCAATACCACCACACTCCTATTACTACACACTCCATCAATGCCCACACTCTTCTTACTACACGCTCCATCAATGCCCACACTCCTCTTGCTTCACACTCCATCTATGCCCACACTCTTCTTACCACACACTCCATCAATGCCCACACTCTTCTTACTACACACTCCATCAATGCCCCCACTTCTCTTGCCACACACTCCATCAATGCTCACACTTCTCTTGCTACACTCCATTAATGTTTCATGCTCTTCTTGCTTCACACTCCATGCTTCACGCTCACCTTATCTCCCACGACCTGGAAGAACTCCATGACCTGCTCGTTGCCCTGCTCCACTTGGTCCTCCAGTTTTTGAAGGAATTCTGAACTGCGCGTCTAGTCAAGATCGCACAAGAAATTTTTTAAAAACGATTTTTAGAAATTAATAAATTACGCAAATTTGAGGTATGTTTTTAGGTACTCGTGGATCCGACTTCCGGAACACTTTTCTAGCTAGCACTAGTTTAATCATGATGTTTATGTGGGTACGTTTCTTATCATATAAATTGTATGTTGAAATGATATCTTAAATGTCACGCTCTCTGCACAACTGCAACGTTGTCTAACATAATTATAACAGGCGGAATATTCAAATGCGATTATTTATATAAGATAAAAATGGTTCAAGGAGATATATCACAAAATGTCAGTGGCCATTGGTGTCAGAAAACAATGGTGCACGGCGCAGTCTCGTTCGCTGTCTCGACTCACATCGTCAGACCGTATTTGAAGGACGTGGGCGCAGTACGACGCCCCTTTGTGGATCGAGTCGCTGAGTCCTCTGAGGGCATTTTGGAAGCGCACCCATACGCCGTTGAAGGCGCTGCTTGCCTTGTCCCAAAACCCGGTCGCAGTTCCGGCTACGCTGTTTCCGAACTGAATGAAGAGGTTTCGAAACGGCCAACATTAGAGAAAAATTGGACTTGGAATATGTCTTTTTATGACTGTTTGTAGGAGTAACCTGGAAGCCGACTGATATCATTTGAGTTAGTGCATTATATATATGCCAGACACCTGAATTATTATCCAGCAAAGTATAACTAACGCTTCTTTTAAAACATGGGACAATTTAGAGAATTTCATAATACAATGACACATTCGTGTGTTTGTCACAGTATGCGATTGAATAACTCTTTCAAGACAGAGGTATTGTGCGAGTAGAAGGAAAAACTTCTCCAATTGTTACAATTTTCATTTCGTTATCGAGTCTGCCAAGATATCACAAGACCTGAAACACAGGGTCTAGTAAGGAGCGAGACCTACTCATTTCTGCTCTAGGGGTTTCGTGGATAAGTCGCTGAGCCAGTATAAGGAATTGAACTTTCAAATCGCGCGTCTATTCATTCAATCGACATGCAGTGCCTCTACTCACAACATCCCTGGAAAAATTGGGCCCAAGAATGATTTGAATTTATTTCACGATAATAGTGTGCAAAGAATTCGCTACACCATACCTGCCTGGCTCCTCCATGGACGTTTCGGGCGACGTTTGCTCCCCAACTGGTGAACTGAAAAAGAAAGAAGGATAGTCTAGCTTGTCGACTTATGATACTTATGAAATTTTGTCATTCTTTTATTTTGAAAAACAATTTCACTGTAACTCACGGCACTCCATTTGTCGCGCCAAGATGAAGAACCAATTCCCCCGTAGCTCCGGTCTTCGTCTTTTCCATGATTGCTGTGACCGACAAGATTCGGGGCAATTTCTTCTCCATACCCTGAGGTATCTGCTTTGTCGCCGAATTGTTCATGCGCATCGGTTGAGAGGTCATCCGTATTGTGTGACAACTGACTTCCTTGAGAACCAATTTGACCTGTTTGCTGATTTTGAAGTTCTGACGTTCCACTTGACTGTTGAAGTAAACCGACTTGTGATTGTTGGTTAGGGTAGTCTCCCCCGTAGTTCTCAATTTCCCTTTGGTTTTCAACTTGTAATAGATGAGGATTCAATGATTGGTTTCCAGCTGCGTTCAACTGGCTGTTCAGTGATTGTTGGGAATTCAGAGCATCGACATCATTTCCATTAGCTGCTGAATTGAGACTAATGTCTGGATGAAATTCGGCAGGGCGCTCGTTTAAGTTACTTCCACTACCGTAACCCAAACCATACGTAGCACTGTGATGTGATGCGCTATTATTGCTATGGGAAGCTGACATTGAAGAAGATGAACTACTGTGATGAGCTGTTCCCAAAACACCGGTGGGACTAAATGGTGGAAATGGCCACAGTCCTGGGGAAGACGGTTTATTATCAACAACTAAGCCCCCTTGTAAACTACCTGGTTGGTAGCCCACAGTAGCAAAACTATGATTTCTGCGAGAAGAACTGCTGGAACTTTGCTGCGATGAGCTTGAGTGTTGAGCGGAGCTACTGTGGAAATGTCCTCGAAAACCAGTTGGCCTTAATTCTCCAGGGAAATACATAAAGGGAGGACTTACGCCCCCAAACCCAAATTGATTTGGCAATTGAAGTCCGTCATTGCCTTCTCGAGTCCCACTTGAATTGCTCCCATTAAGACCGACAGAAGACGTGCCACTCTCGTAACCTTGATCTTGCGCTCCCGAAGCTCCGTTGCTTCCATAACTACTATCACCTTCAACATTAGCACCGGCTGAAGACGTTTCGCTTCCGAACCCATCGCTCTGTGCTCCAAAAGAATCAACAGTTCCATAAGCTCCTTGTTCAGCTGACGAAAAGCGCCCCGTATCAATCCTTCCACTTTGTCCTGTTGCCAAACTACTACCTCCATAGTCTCCTCTTTCTCTACCTCCGTCTCCTCCGTAACCTCCTGCTTGTCCACCAAAAGAAGTTCCGCTTTCAAATCCACTAGTTTGTCCTCCAGAAGAGCTACCACCACTGTATCCTCCTCCTTGTCCACCGGAAGAAATCCCACTCCCAAATCCACCAGCCAGTTCTCCAGAAGAGCTAACACCTCCGTAACCTCCTCCCTGTCCACCAGAAGAAGAACTTCCGCTCCCATGCCCCCCACTCTGACCTCCAGAAGAGCTACCACCACCGTAGCCTCCTCCTTGTCCACCAGAAGTTCCGCTTCCGAACCCACCACTCTGACCTCCAGATGAGCTACCACCTCCGTAACCTCCTCCCTGTCCACCAGAAGTTCCGCTTCCGAACCCTTCACTGCTGAACCCTCCGTCTTGGGTATTCACTGCGTGTTCTCCGAGTGACGTGCTTAACCCACTATCAAGGCCGTCATTAATTTCAGTGAGAGTCGTATCTTTGTCGTTTTCTCCATGCTCATTTGCAGAAACAATATTGTCTTCAGATCCATCGACTTGACTGTGAGAATCTTCATAACCTCCAGTATCCTTGTTTATCAAACTGATATCCTTATCGACATTGCTACCATGACCGTTTGAAGAAATGGTACTACCTTGTGCATTCAAAGTGTTGACTTCTCCTTGGAGAGCATGTTGTGAATCAGAATCGTTTTGCGTCTGGCTTAAAATTTCAGATGCACTGCTTGAGTCAGCCTCGTTTTGAGCGTCGAGCAGTTTGTCTACTAATTCTCGTGAAATATAGGTTTGACCTATATCTGCAGAATCACTTGGAAACTGCTCAATTTGTCCTTGGGAGCTAAAAAAATCGTTGTCTTTTGCCAAACCACTGTATCCTGCTGAGTTATGTTGAGAACTTATTTGGCCGAAATCGTCATCCAACAAATCGACAGAAGTTTGACCGGTCTGCTGACTTGGAGATTGCTGATCGTCGGTCAGTTCATCATTCCAGCGGCGTCTTGACTGCGTGTACTGGTAACGACCTCCTTTAACACCCGGAGCCGCGTCGATGCTGGCCGACAGAAGCCAAACTGCTGTGAGCACAACCCCCAGAGGCATCGCCAACTTTGGAGGAAGCATTGTGCTGTAGAGTATAAATGCTCTGTCAGTACACGCTGGAGTGCAAATGCGAGGCGAAAATGAAAGTGTCTTTAATTTTAATGGGCCATGCACTCTACGTAAATCTTAAAAATTTTCGCCCTCTAAATTGGTAAAATGATAAATTTGTGTATGTTCCTCCATAATTTTGCTGAAGTTTTCATGTGGTCACCATATAAAACAGTAAAACAGACTCACGGAAACAAGTTATTGATTACTCTGCGAACAATATCATTTCCTGAATTGAATTTCGGTTATGAATTTCATGAGTAAAAATTTTAGAGAAATAAGATTTTTTATACTCATAGAGGAGCAACCTCATCTTAGCAATGAATATTTTTGTTTGATCTATTAATAGAAGCTTGCACTGAACATTCTTGCCATTATGAAGGACAAATTGCAAAATAATTGTTTATATATATATATATATATATATATATATATATATATATATAGTAGCTTTATGCATCTCCTGTACAGGTGAGACAGTAACATTATAATGTCCTCTAAAATAAATATTTTGGCAGCCTTAGCATCCCGTCCTGCTCTCTACAATTCGCCTATTATCACCCACAAAATATTTGCGACTGCTGGTACAGAGATTGACAGCGAGCTCGTGTGGGCTTAGTGCTTTGGAATCTATACTTTTGTCTGCGCCCACTTTTCACAGTAATAAGATAACTAAATATGAATCGACTTAGCTTATAAAGAAGTCATATGCGCATTGAGCTGCTAGCAGTGAGCGAACAATCACGCAATGAAAATAGAGAAGAAAAAATATAAGTAAAATATAAGCGAACTTTATATAAGCAAAATATAAGGTTCACTGATGCGATGAGTTTGCAACGAGCATTTCCAGTTCTATAGACCATCGATGACTGGTTTAATTCTTGGATTATCGATAACCTTAAAGGTATTTTAGGAAAGACATTACTACCGAGTGAGGCAAGACGTCATGACGCCGCGTGCCGAGCTGTTCTACACATGGTCAGGTGAAATGATCATTGGTGCGCCTTTCCGTTAAGGGCTGATACGAAGCTTGTTCGTATTGCTATCCTAAAAAATGGCGAAAAACATTCGTCATGATATTGTGCACATTTTGGAATATAGTCTATCTTGCTGACTCTGAGCTCATCAGGCATGACATGAGTTCCATTGATCGAATAGAAAGAGGGATAATAACTCAACGATGTACTCTAATGGGAGTTTAAAGAAATTTTCATGTCTGAGAAATCAGTTCGAACGATAAATATATTGTGATTTTGGAAGAAAGGATACTGCAGCCTGCACGTCATTTGATAGTTTTGGCAGTGGAGTTTTTTCCTGCTTTGAAAGAGAACTGAACTAAGAAATGTAGCTTCTCATGTAAAATTACTGAGTTCAAACGCTCAAAGCAGATGTGGTAAAACAGTTGATCTTTCTAAGAAACAGCAGAATAAGGTAAGTTTGATGAGCGGCGACGATGTGGGCATTTGAATTCTAACGAAATTATTGATTTCCATAGCTTACACTTTGTTAGTATGAATTAGTAAGATGTATGAAAGTAGAGACGATCAGCGCGTTCACGATCACAACTCGACTTTGCTGTTCTTCTTCATGATGAAGTAACACGGATGAAGCAACACGGTGATAAGTAACACGGATGAAGCAACACGGTGGTAAGTAACACGGATGAAGCAACACGGTGATAAGTAACACGGATGAAGCAACACGTGATAAGTAACACGGATGAAGCAACACGGTGATAAGTAACCCGGATGAAACAATATGTTGATAAGTAATACGGATGAAGCAACACGGTGATAAGTACCACGGATGAAGCAACACGTGATAAGTAACACGGATGAAGCAACACGGGGATAAGTAACACGGATGAAACAACACGGTGAGAAGTAACACGGATGAAGCAACATGGTGATAAGTAACACGGCTGAAGTAAAACGGTGATAAGCAGAATATTTCTTAAAACATCCTCTGTTCCGGTGCAAATGGTTT
This sequence comes from Orchestia grillus, assembly GCA_014899125.1. Classification (NCBI taxonomy): domain Eukaryota; kingdom Metazoa; phylum Arthropoda; class Malacostraca; order Amphipoda; family Talitridae; genus Orchestia; species Orchestia grillus. The sequence continues at coordinate 39,716 of VOMN01024482.1, forward strand.
CAAAGCCTATGTTGACGCAGTCTTAGTGTAAAATATTAACATTTTATGCTCTAAATGACTAAATGCGAAATGTTTGTCGATTATAGATATGAGAGATTCTTTCCCTTAATTTTTTGCGCATGAGATCCAAGTAATCCCATTTTATGAGAAGAATTACTATGCTTATATGGTAAGTGTATTAAGCTATCCATTTCACTCTCAATTTAAGTAAAGTTTTTCATAGAGAGCTTTAATAATTTTAATCGTTAAAGGTGTATTTCATGTTTTTGGGAGTCAGTAAAAAATAAAAACGTGCAAAAATATTAAAAAAAATCCCGTTAAATCACTGATTGTCACAGAAAGGAAATCTTCAAAGCTTAAATCCAATGGGATATGAACAACAAAAATTCTAAAGCCAGCTGAATTTAAAAGGATTTCGAAACCGGACTCTTTCGTTATTCCGCAGCTGTGTTTGCTTTAAGCACGAAAAATCATTATGTTGACGAGTAGAAGCGCTTATGGATAAAGTCAATTTTGCAGACGTCCATGGCGCTGCCACCTTACCTGAGTGAGTCCTGCTGCAGCACTGGCGCTCGTCGGTCTGGCCGCACCAGAGACACCGACACAGGATGGACACTGCCGCTGCTGGGATTCCCTCAGCGGCAGGGAGCCTCCGCCTCGCATACCCAGAAATGCCCATTGCGCAAAGGCGACCTTTACTTCATGACGGACTTTGTTGGTTAAAACGCTGAGAAGTGACACTGTCATGCGCGCTGGTCTTTGTTTTCTCTAAATATAAATAGATCTTATGAGTGGCACATGCACCAATAAGACTTTGAGTTCTGTCGATCGTCATCATCAAGCAATGTTTGCGCAAACGTTGTGCAATAAAGCGCATTGTGCAATAAAGTATGCGCATTCATCTGTGAATATAATTCTTGTAGCAGTAATTCAAAATATAAATCTAGTGTATATTGGTGTGAAGAGCAGGTGTAGCTTTTTAAATATTTCAAAATTTTACCTACAAATTCTTAGAAGGACCAACAAATTAAGTAGCAAAGAGTCTAACACAAGTCTGATCTAAAGTTTAATGAGAGCTGAGGATGTAAATATACATTTTTCGTACTGGATAAAATAAACTGGGGCCCTGACTGTTTAGACGGATTGTCTTAGGTGATAGCGGTCCTCGACTCCTTTCCGGTGTTACGAAAGATTTGACATGCTGAAGTGTGCCGAATACCATTCGTCCGTAGGGTTCGAGTTGCTAAGCGGTTTCAAAACGGCTTCTGTGCAATCGAAATCCATCAAGGGAAAGATAACGTGGTACGTGGAGCTAAGCCTGGGGATCCGGTCGCTGGGGAGTGTCGATCACTTTGGAACTGCTCTAGAGCTTTCATTTGTACGAAGTGCGAGGCGAAAAGAGCTTATGTCAGGACTCGAATTCTTGGTGTAACTTCTTTCCTGAATTGAACGTAAGAAATAATTTCTTCGCAGTTTTACCAGAAAAACGATGAGTTATAATTGTAGTTTTTCTTAAAGTGGGAGTATCACAGCAATTTTTTGGAGAATACATTGCCATTCTATGTGACGTGTATAATTAATTGACCTTTGAATGGCCTTTTCTTCCTCAAGGGATATCATTTTCGTAAACCTATTTTTGTGCAGATATTCGGCTCAATGCGTTATGGTTGAAAAAATTTGGATTAATCAACCACTTAAATTACTGAAGCAATCAGTAATCGAATTTTCAGCGCATTCTGCTTAATGTGTCCGTTAATATCATTATAAGGAAGACTCTATGAGTCGTCCTATGTTGTTTGCAAGGGACTGACTTCATTGTGCCCACGAGCTATACTCGACGGCCGCTACTAGATCGATATCAGCTTTCGTTTTCACAAGTTTGTTTCCTCAAAACTCAGATCTAAGTACCCTTGAAAGTTCGTCCGACAGGTGTCAAGAAACAACTTCTAAATATTGAGCCTCGAGGAAAAACTGTTCAACTCGAGCCCTTTTGTTGAGGACTGTCATTGTGTCATTTTTCGAGTTTTAAAATTCTTGACCAACGGTTGTCAAGTATTGCAAAGCTTGATCAAGGTTCGCGCTCAGCTGACTCGAGCTAATTTTATTCCAAATGTATAGTATTGCTTGCGAAACCTGCTCTACCAGAAACAAATACAAACTTTGTCTCTCACCTCCTCAAAAATATTCACATTATATTCTGTATGAAGGAAATTCTTGCTTTATTTCGGATGCAAGACTTCATAAAATATTGTTTCGTAACTGTACAGTCCGGCCCATGCGGCGCCCTTGAATTGTTTTGATGTCAAAGCACTTCCCGAAAGCTGGACATTTTGTCAAACCTGCTGCGACTGTGCGATTGGAGCGAGTTAAAAACCTATTTCATCAATACACTTTAATTAAATACTGCACAAAACTAGTAAAAATTTTTACTGATGGTTTTGGAAAGGCTAAGAATACATGAAACCTAAGAAAACAGAGTTAATTTAATGCTGCATTTTATAACTTATGCCATAAAATAACATATGAAAGTTAACTCGAGTATAATTAAGGAGAAAAGAGCAACGGGAAGGTGAGAAACGTCCACTAATAAATTTTTTATTATGCTTCCACATTAACGCATCTAGAAAAGAGTGGTTTGAGTAAATATGTAATAGAGAAGAGTTTACATAAAGCCTCTCTTTGGAGGCAAAAATGTCGAGATAGAACACAAAAAGTCAAATACTCGCAGTGCAGTTATAGGTCAATTAGACGATGTCTCGTTTATCTACTAGAGGGCTTGTCCATTTTTCGCATTTGTGAAATGCAGACGAGTTGCAGTTCTTCACCACTGTCGTTGCTGTTGTACGAGCAGGTCAGCCTCCTTCTGTTGGATGACGCCGTAGTCCACCAGCTTTTCGATCTCACCTTGCACTTCAGAGTCCTGCGCAAATGCACAAATTAATTTTTTTTAGCAAATTGAATAGTATAATTCAAAACTGATCTTCGTTCAAGAGTCTCATTCAAGCGTTACATCAATTACGTCTGGACAGAATGTTTTCACAAAGCTCCGTAGAACTAATTAGAAGAATTTTTCATTCCTGTCAAGCTCTTAAAACTTTAGAAATAATCTCGCAAAAGTATTACAGTTTCAGAGTTAAACTTAGCTCATTTATTTTAGGGTTGGCTATACATTCCTTTTTTTTAATCTGAAAAGTCAATTGCTTCACTACTTATGTTAGAGAAATCCCGAGCGTTTTTCAAGTTCTTTTCCCCATTTTTTTTTCAGGTGTAGAGAATATAAATTGCCATTCTCTTTTGGATTAATGGTTCACAACAAAATTTTCCTATAGTATGAAAGTCAAATTATCAAGAACTGCAATTCTGCGTTATTAATTGATAAATAATACTTATTATTTAATGATAGTATGCGTTAATTATTCATTAATTGTATCCTTTCTTGACAATCGTATGTATTATTTAATCATTAGTTCTACGTATTCCTTACTTAACAATCACGAGAATTGTTCATTAATTGGTTTTACTCCTTATTTCACATCAATTTTTAAAGAAGCGCTCTCGCCGCTATTGCAACAACTCACGCCATGACTGGCCAATGAGAAAAACACCACACCTGGAACAGGTCCGGGAAGCCTTCGCGCTGGAACTGCTCGTGACGGACAGCCCCCTGCTGGTACAGCTCGGATTCGCTCGAGAAGCCGTCGTCAATGCTGCTGTCGTCTGGGTGCTCGTCTGACCATTGCTCGATCTGTTGCGTCGAATTTGATCGTCAGTTATCACTCACCAACTGGATGATCAGATGGTCGTTACCAGACGCAACTCAGTTAAATTTACCGTATTTAACTCTTTACCATCTACGTGGAATTCAAAATGCATTTTCATCAGGATGCTGCTAGTGTTTAGTACAAAGCTTAATGCAGCTTTCTAGCAAAAAAAATTTGGTCGGTAAAGAGCTAGAGAACACATGGGAAGATTAATCTTGTCAATTGTAGGTTGAACATCCAATGTTTTTTGGTGCACCCAAACTGTACACGTCTTTTAAGGAAATGAAAATAATAGTATTTTCTGAATTCTTCGTTAACCTGAACATTTCAAGAAACCATTCACCTGCCGTTGTGAGATTAGTTTTGGTCTCGCTTCATCAATTGACATCATCTCCGATTAGCAACGAGAATCTTTCAGTTGCTTAGGAAATATTGGTCTCATAGGAGTTTAATCGGAGCCGATCATCGCTGAGTAACTGGTGATGTAAATTTGTTCGTTTTAATTCGAACATTGTACCCTGAACTTAAATCTTTGAGGATATTTTCCATTATTATGTTAATTTTAGTCACGGGCAATAATTCTAGCGCTCTGTCAAAATAATTAGTTGGAAACGATTATTCTGGTTACCCGGGAATTATTTTTTTACGGGAAATTTATTGCTTCGTGACAAGGTTGTCTTCACAGCACATCTTTGTTTCGCTAGCATTGCGTCGTAACAACTGAAGGATTCATTCACATTCAAATTGAACAGAATTAGGGGCTTGTAAGCCAGCTGCAAAAGTTGCTTTGAGAAACGCAGTTTTCCTCACCTTCTGTCCTAAGACTTGGAAGAACTCCATCACGTCGTCGTTGCCCTCCTCCACTTTGTTTAGCAGCTTCTGCAGGAACTCAGAACTTTGCACCTGTTGAAATTCAAAAGTAAACACGATCACCTTCGTTTTAAAATCATCGAGTAGTTGACCTAAAAAATTAAACTGCTTCTTTCAGCTTTTTAAGCTGTTATTTTTTACAACTGTTCTCCCATTTAGAAAGTTGTTGAAAGAAACATTAGACAAAATAAAGAGATATTTATACATACCTAAAAACGCTTTTCACTAAAAATTCCCAACAATCGACTTGAAGAATTGGGGCCGTCTCTACATTCGTTCTGTTTAAATTGCAACACCAGTGTGCATGAGTTGTAACCCTATTTTTGGTGCTATCATTTTTTTGATAGAGGTTAAGATTAAATGACGCAGAATCGATAAAAGTTTTAGTATAATTTGGGTTTGTTATAATAATTCAACTCATGAAGCCATTCCACTTAATATATATAAGTGCGTGCAGCGTGCACTGTATAAATATGTAAATATTTTCTCTAGACGAAAATTGAGAGAGTGCAGTGAATGGGCGTACATATGAATCGAACGATGTGACTTTTCAGGAGCCTTCAGTACGGCAATCAACCTTAAAAATAATTGAATTCGAGCATTTAACAGAAGTACCGTGTGTTTGTCCGAAAGTCTTACCTCGTCGGACTTCTGCTGGAGCACATGGGCGCAGTAGACCGCTCCCTGCTGTATGTTGTCACCCAAATGTTTGAGGCCACTTTTGAAGTGGTCCCACGCGTCATCGAAGGTGTCGTCCACCTTATTCCACAGGCCGGCCGCAGCGTCGACAACATTGCTCCCGAACTGTGAAATAGTATTTCACACAATTGAAAATTCTGGACCTTTTCTGTGTTGGGTTGTGCTCGATAAAACTGGTTCGTGTAACATGTACGACTCGCTGTGTCAGGAATAGGGAAATTACGAGTTTCACCAGACTCGAATAATGAAACAATTCAGTAGCTCAAAGCATATTTTGCGCTAGTCAGATATTACCAGCAGTCCTAATGAAGTGGAAATCTCCTGAACGCGCATTAACTTATAAATAAGTATTTTGCCCACCTCTCGCGCACCGCTTGCAACATTTGCAGCCGCATTAGCGCCCCAATCTGTCAGCTGCAAAAAAATATTATTGTATTTATCTGCAATTCCTTAATGATTTAAGAATGAAGGATGCATATTTTAACAGAGCAGCTTTTGCTGAAGTTTGGATTTTGAACAGACTATTTCATTATGTTAAATAATTTTCAAACAACTCACTGCGTCCCAACTTCGACTCCAGGTAGAATCTTCGTCGCTGTCATCGTGGTCATCTTTTGATGCATAATTCCCTCTGCCAGCCTCACTTTGCGACTGTTGGAAACCGCCATCAGCACCATATTCACCTGAATTTTGATAAGAGACATCAATGTCAGAATAATCATACGGTGACTGAAGTTCTGCAACTCCTTGAGACTGCTGCTGGTCGGTCAGATCGTCATTCCATGGGCCGCCATATTGTCCATTGCCCTTGAAGACGCTGGGCGCGGCGCTGCTTGGTGCCCACAGAAAGCAGGCGACCACCAGCACTGCCGCCGCTGATCTAGCCATTTTCGATGGATTCATTGTGCTGTGGGAGAAATTGGGGAAATGTTAGAAACTATAATATCAACATGAAATTTTGGTTTTGATTGTGCTGGTCAGTTTCTTCTAAAATTACAGGCAAGTCAGGTTCGACACAATTGTTTCTGTTTAGGAATTCAAGCATTGTAGTGCTTTTTTAGCCTCGCTAACATTAGTGACCGAAGTCGTACGTGTTCACTCTGGAGGTATGCATGCCAACGAAAAATAAATCCAAAACTTTTCACAGAACAAGCGTCAGTAAATTTTATTAAAATATTAGAAAGGGAAAGCTAGATTAATAAACATTTGAATCACTCAGTGTACTAACTCATTTTTATCAAAGTTTCTGCTTAGCTTTGTAAAACTAAAGATTCAGATTAAAGTAGTCAGTCAAGGGCAGTGAGAGCTAAATTTATTCGAAGCCAATTTCCATGACTTGAAAAGTTGACGTATCGAGTTCAAGTGGCATCACATCTTCCTACGTGTTTCTTTATGTGATCCGACACCTTGACGATGGGCAGAACTGTCATCAAAAAGGACAATTGTGTACATTTTGTGCACTTCGACATAGCACTACGGTATAATTAAATTACAGCGCCCGGTAATACACTCTTTTTTTTCATACTATGACTTATAACTAACAACTTGCTCTATGATTCTTACTGTCCCAGTTTAACTTTCTGGCTTTCCATCGATAAATTTATAAAATTATAAATTGAGAGGTCAAAATTATGAATAATTTTAGATGCTGTGGGGAAAAATTTAGACTGAGATGTGGGTGACAAGCGTCTAATGTACAATTTGTTCAAATAGTTTTTTTAACATCGAAATTCTAATGAAAAATTCAAAAGAACCAAGAATGTTACCTGGAGAAGCGCAAATGAAGTACTGTGATAAGGAGCGTGGCTCTCCCCAAGACCATGCCCAAACAGGATGGGCAATCAAGGCATAGCGGGAATCCCTTTAAGATTTGCAGCTCTCCCCTATTTTTAACGTGAACCTCCGTTCACTCCCCTGGTTATACTGCTCTCATTCTAACTCAATGTTATCTGCACTGATACAGCTGAAACCAAAACAGTTACTTTCGGATATATGACAAATCGTAGACTGTCATGCTTAAAAACCACTGATCAGGAGTATAAAGGGTTATACTCGGATGCGTGGGTACATATGTACATTAATTTTGAAAATCTTGGAAAAAGGATCTCGAATTATTTCGCGTCTATGATCTTGATCTATAGCTTAACTTGATTTTATGGTTGCCGTGACTAGAGATACAAAGCACGGCAGGGAGTTTCACTGAGACTGCAACAGAGTAATGTGAACTAAAGAATTAGGGCTGTATTATTTCTAATTGTTAAAGCACTCAACATGTATCAGTAGCTTAAGAAAGTGTAAAAAATTGGATTTGTATTTCTATTCAGACGACTGAATAGTGAAATATGACACAGTCTTTGAAATCCTTTGCAAGGAATGAGAGAAACGAATGAAGACGTAAATGGTGTAAACATTATTTCAACACTAACGGTATTTTTCGCAGCACAGACGGTTTTCCATACCTGATCCTTGAGCTACGTAAGTTAAAATTCGTTGAGAGTGAACGTCTGCTATTTCTCAATATGGCATAATTCCAAACGTAGAGTGACTATTTAAGTAATAACTATTTCTTGCCTTCTTTGCTATTAGTGAGAAAAACTCAAATGTGGGCAACGAAGAGGAAGGAGCTCCGTTAATCTTCGAAGAATCATTACCTTGTTTTGTTTATTATTTATTATCTAAAAAGAAATGACTTGGTGGTCAAGCCTGCGAAACATGTATCAATTTTTCGTACTCATTTTCAAAAAAATTCCGTTTTCTTGTACATGAATTTCACCTAGCATTGTGAGAAACGAAAGGGAAGAAAATGAATAAAAGCGCAATAGTTTTTGAGCTCGCAGTTACTAGAGTTAAAATTTCAAGACTCTCTACAATAAAAACACAATTTGAAAGAAATATTTATATCTTTAGAATCACATAAGTATTGATAAGATTCTAAATTATACTGCGTATAAGATCCTCTATAATTTTGCGTTAGCGTAATGTTTCTAGTCACGGACATTGATAAGGAATGCTAATACGATTGGGGATTTTGGTTCACTTGAACAGCAACAGTGTAAGATACAATTGTATGAATTGTGTAATTTTTAGATATCAAATGTGTGCTAATTTACGAATCAGATCAACGAGTATTCGAGGAGTATTATGTATGAATTGCTGATGATTTTTACACCGTCATTAACGCCACTTAAAGTACGAGTCTGCGCTCCTCTGAACATCAACCGAAATTTAAAAATATGTTCAGTGATAGCGTTCGATCACGGTACTGTGGAATATAACTTCGGGTTATCAGACTGGTTCAATAATTGTCATATTCTTGATCGCAGACCAGGAAATGAATTAAACAAGCAAATTAACCTTGAACTTGAAGCTTTTGGTTTGCTTTTTTGTTTAAATTATCATTAAGCGTGAGTGGATCCCTTGCTTGAAGTGAATACGAGTAAGTAAGGTGGCTGTGGACCTGCTGTGAAACAGTTATAATTATGTGTGTGCAGTCAAAATTAAACTATTGACAAATCCAAAGGTGACGGAATTGTCGCCAACCTGTTCAAACTAGCAGTTACTTAATTCAAATTTGAATCTTTATGTTTACTTTGACTTTGGGAGGTTATATTTCTTAATCAAATCCGTTTTACCAAATTATTTTATTGGTTGAATTCGATAGTAAAAATTTGATATGGAGTTACTTCGTCTACAGATGTACGCAGGAAGCCAGATTTCAAAAATCCAGGATAAGCCAAGAGGTACTCTAAAACTACATAAGGCTACTGCGTGTTTCAACTTATTAAGGTTACAGGATCTATTTATTATTTCATCTAAAAAGGAAAAAATCACAGCCGAAACTCTCAAAATGCAATTATTGAAATAGTTACGCTTTATGATTAACTAACTTTTCAGTAACTTTGTACCACTTACTTTTGAACTCAAAATCTCGCTTGGTAAGTGATGAACTCTTCAGAACAGTAGTCATTTGATTCAACGCGTCTTTCAACTCGTTTCACTGGCCTTCGTACATCGCCATTTCTGGGAACTCGAAGACGTGTCTATTGCACTTAATGCTCTTCCGTGTACTTCTTTTCGGGAATAACTGGTCTAAATTGCGGTAGCTTTTATGTTGCTATATATTCTGAAATATAAGTTTGTGACGGACAATGAAAAATTTGTTGTTGAAGTTTGTGATTCTTTACAGTACCATGCACGCATTTTTTTAGAATTTATTGAATCTAATGTAAGAGAAGAAAATAAATGTATCATGAATTACTCATCCTTAAGTATGAGCTGTACGAAAAAATGAAACTGTATCTGAATTCGATAAGAATTGAAGAGAAGTCTCCGAGTAACCTTTGAAATGTGGAGCGAGTCGCGCAACACTCTACATACGCGTACACGCCGGACTTGCATGGCGGGCGTGAGGGAGGTCTGGACGCGCAGTGTTCTGAGAATTTCAGGCCGAAGGACGAGCACACAAAATTCTTTTTCCTCACCGTCAAGTCTCTCTTCCGCGAATGCGAAGACTGGCTTTTCTCGTAACTGATCGAAGGTTTCACTCTAACCTTCCCGCCGAGCTGCGACTTAATTGCAGCAATACTTGACGGCAAACACTGTCTTGTCGAGCAGACGGGTATCGTGATAAAACTAATGTACATCGAGCTTAGCTCGGGAAAGAAAGAAAGAAAGAAAGAAAGAAAGAAAGAAAGAAAAATAGTTTATTCCGAACTAAATGCGGTATAGTGGCTCAATATTTTCTGTCCAACTGCACTTTGTTGCAGAGTTATACTTAATTCTAAATTTTTGTTTTCTCACAGGAAATGTATTTTCAGTATTATGCATTTTTAATATCATGAAATACCCTCCCTATAATCAACAAATTTTATTTCTTGTAGGCACCCACTCGACCTACAAAATTTCTACTGAAAATGGCTATTTAAATTTTATAATTTCAGTCATTCTATTTACTGAAACATTGAGTTAATACGAACCAGAAACGAAATTCTAATTGTAAAATAAGGATATTTTTTTGAGTTATGACAGTGCAAGGCTTCATCGTGAAAAATGTGTGCTCGACACGCTCGGAGCTCTCGTTTTCTTGAGGTGGTCAATTGTTTCGTTACGATTTTTGTGCTAAAGCACAACTAATTTAACAGTTAGTTTCAGATCATTTCCTGTTTTTCAATAAATGTCTGCATTTTTATTCAGTCAATTTGGGCATTGGTATCAGGATGAACACAATTTTCTAAAATTTATCAATCCTTTCTAGTGCATTCAATCAGTACATAAATTATCACTAAATATTCTCACGGGTTGTTTCACTTCGAAGCGTAAATACACTCACATTGCTATAAGTAAATGTGCCCCCGAATTCGTGGGGTACTTCTCTAATAATTATCGTAGGTTAGTTTCAGACGTCCCCGCCACTGTAGCCTATGGAACTTAAATGAGCCGTTCAAGAAAATAAATGCATTAAGGAAATCAGATTTGTGCGGCAAGACTTTTTTCTGGAGGAATATAAACAAAAAAGACCTACGCTTCTTGTAAAAAGGAATAAGATAAAAGGTAAATAGAAAAGGTTTAGTTTTCGATTCCTGGACTTGAACTCGCTGTGAGCGTAAAGAAAGGTAACAAAATACCCAATTACAGGGATCTCAACTTTTTTTCATTTTTTGATACGTAGTTTACAAAGCAGTCGATGGGTCTGCCCCATTTTTACGTACATGTAACAGCTGCTCTACTGATGTCTCAGTGAGCACTCTGACGCAACACTCGTGTACACAGCGCATGCTGCTCTGCCCAGCCCCCCTGTGTCTGCGGCTGTGCGGGTGGACTGGGAACGCAGATTTTTTTTCAGTTCATCATGCAAGTGCCACGTAACTATTTAAATCAAAATGTTTTTCGTCAGAAGAACCTTGAGAATGTAACCTTCAAATACATGCTTACTTCTGAAGCGAGTCAGTTGTCACACGATGGAGACGTTCGAGGAATCGTCTCAAGCAGGAAATTACATCACCATTCGCTCGGGCACAGATCGTTTGCGTGATTATCAAATTACATGAAATACTGTCACGGAATCAGTGAAGATTGTTGAGGTACAAAAAAACCGCTCTGGGTGGTGTAGCCCTGGTTTTTCGATAGTGCGTATAGTTTCTTTACTAAAGAAAAAGTTTTAAACATTTTGCATAACAGTAAATAGAACGTAGATGCATTTGATGGTCGGACAGCATTTGTGCGATAGTATAAAATCCAGAATTGCATGAGTCCAACTTTGATGACATGAAAGATTTCAAGGGCTGTTTGGCTCAGAATAAATTCGGTTTGCCAAACCCGCATTCTATAATAATTTAATGTACCAATAAAAGCAGGTTAAGTTGTGTTAAAACGCTTTTTCTTTGTTTTCTGTTTTATTTTTTTTTAAATAACGATGAGAAAGTTTTCTGGATAATTCTTTCCCCATATAATTTATGATTGTAAAAAACCCTTACGAAAATTGAATAAATTCTGATCCTTGTCCCGGTGTTTGTCCCGGTGATGCAGGAGCTCTACACATTTCTTATATTATTTCGTTCCTGACTGGTGCAAACTACAGCGAGCTGAGCCCTCTGGTGACGCTTCTCTTCAGACCGCGGGAAATTTTGAGCTTCAATAGCTTTTCTCCTGATTAATAGATTCAAATTAGGACTTTTTTCTGAAACTCCTGGTTTTATCGTTCCATGATAAACATTTCCAGTTTCTTCAAGTAAGAGTTTGAACTGAGAATAATATGCCATGAAACTTATTATTGTTCCTTTCTGTGGAGTTCTGTATGTATATTGTTTTAATTTACTTCAGAAATAATAATGAGTTTATCTTTTTTACAGGTTTGATGGCACCATCCTGAGTGCTGCGGCGCCGAGCCGTGGCAGCTGCGAGTAGTTCGTCTGCAGCGTCACTATCATCGTGAAATTATTGTCACCAGCGTTGCTATCATCGTGAAATTATTGTCACCAGCGTCACTATCATCGTGAAATTATTGTCACCAGCGTCAATATCATCGTAAAATTATTGGCACCAGCGTCCCTATCATCGTGAAATTATTGTCAGCGGTGTCCCTATCGTCGTCCAAATCAGTGTCAGCAGCGTGAATATTATCGTGATCAACGAGACGGTGAGCGTCAGACCTTTGTTTCAGCTCGCACGTGCTGCTTACGTGCCCCCTGTCTCACGCACTGCACCTGCTCGTTTTTCCCGCAAATTTATCGAAACTCGAAACTTCACTAACTTATTATTTATGAATACGGATTCATAAACCTCTTTGGATTTGCGGGCCATTTTCTCAGAAGAGGAAGCATAGTATAATTGGCGGGAGATTATCTCGCAGTTTTCTCAGGTGCTATATCATCGCATTTCTCTACCATCGTTCATTGTATTCGTTTCCAGAAAACATTCTCAAAGCAAGTACTTAGCTTCTCATCTGCTATATACATACCCGTTGGCGGTTACTACTAAAAACAACAAACAATATTTTAGAACTTTGCCTATTTCCTAGATCTACTTGAGAGTGTTTCATTTACTTGGGGTTAAGAAACACGAACAAAGTGTCACTATTTTCACCCTGCCAAACGCCTCACACAAGTCACAATCATTTCGGGCCGCAGAACTCCCTCGACCATTTCAGTGTTACTGGAGCGGGTGAAAGCCTTCGTCATGTCTGAGACCGCAAATGTATCGTCACCGACATCGTCGTCGTCGTCACCGTCAAATGCCTCGGCATCGCCATACAGTCCCAGCACGTCGTCTGCTCGTCATCCCCCTCGAAGACGCGTCTGCAGGACGTGTGGCCAGTTCCATGTCGCTAATGAACCTCATCTCTACGACTACATCGACGATGTCGATGAGGATGTGTCCTGCCACATCTGCCTCCAGGTGAGACGAGCAAGAATGTATGTTTGGTCTCAATACCGTCACGATATATTTGTATGTTCTGGTTGAAGCCAAAGCAAAATTTTGATAAATATTGCAAGTGGATCTTTGTAGATAGTGGGGTGCTGTCTTATTTAATTTTGTAAAGGAAAGTCCTTTGTCTGATCGCATATAAAGGTTCAAGAGGAGCACATAGGTACGCTGCAATCGCAAGCTTGTGTAAGGGTTCGCGGGTTCTTAATCCTTTGAGGACCAAGGGCCATATTTGTCTTGTTTTTTAATAATCTCTAATAAGGTTCGAGTAAGTTAAAACAATCAAATTTATGTGAAACCACTTTCTATGGCTCTGACTTTATTTATAACTATAAAAAACACTGCACGATACTGTCCACACACACGCCGCCCTCAGAAGATACATTGAGGCACAATGGCGACGTTTAATTAATAATTTGAATTCGATACGAAAGAACTGAATGGCCCGAATTTCTGGAACTAACATATTTTTTACAGAGCTGTAACCATTCAGATACAATTGAAAAAAGGATAGGGTATAGAATATTTCATGTCAGACGAAGATTAACGTTGTTTCCTTCACTGATTTCCTGAGGAGTGCAGCAACTCTACATTTAAAATGCTGACGAGGCTAAGTCTCGGCAAGCCCGTTTATATGTCGAAGAAGGCGATGGAGCATTATCAATTTATGTGAAGACTGGTTTAGTGTAGTTAAAGGCTGGTTGAATCAGTCGATTATACGAACTGAAACAGAGAATGACAAATTGGACGCATGTTGAAAATGAATTTTACGATTCAAATGGACGGCCTTAAATGCCTGTACAGTTTTTGGGAGAGTTTTCAGTCTTGAAGAGCTTGCGAGTAATGTGATGAGGGCTTTGTAAACAATGTGAATTCCATACGAGCACGTTATATTTTTCTCATTGATTACTCCTTATTTTAACGCCTCTCAAATTCACCTGATCAAGTGCATGCACAGCTGTTGTCGATCATGAAGACCAGTTTTATTTCCCAATAGGGAGTGAGCGCCTCTCATTGAGATCAGCTTATGGTATTATCGGTACCATAAACTATTCTTGAGGATAAGTTCGGCAACGTGCGGGCTTACAGCAATCATGTTTCCCATGCAAAGCTTCCCTAACCAGAAGCCCGCTTGGCTTTTAGAGGCCATAGCTCGAGTTGGACAACTTCGCTAAGCTCTTAAAGGATCAAGCCTCGAACTTAGCCAGTTTGTAAGCTGCTAACGCGGAGCATTATTGATGCTTCTAAGTTGCGTTTCCTGAGTTACGTTGCACTTTGTGCATCTGAACTCAAGCTTCGTAAAGCCATCACTTGACGACTTTCAAGGGTCCTTCAGCAGTTGAGAGGGAACAGTACGGAGGCTCACTGAGCGGAGCCCTAGGTCCTAATTAGAATACTGTATTCAATTGAAAAATTTGACTTGAAATAAAGATTTGTGCGCATATTTCTTTTGTTTAGCTGACCTAGCGTGGCGTTCGAATCTAGTGTCCCAAGCGCGGCGATATCGTTTGACGGCGGATGACTGTTGTCAGAGAAGAGATGCGCACGCAATGCTCACAATTTGACAACAGTTTTTGAAGACGTGTAACAGTCTCATTAAAGATTCTGCGACCTCATTTGAATTTCAAGTGTAAAGTAAGGTATAAGGTAGTGAAGTATGAAAAAATGCAGATAAATATATGTTAAGTCTACATCGTCCGGAAAGCGAATACCATCATTGTTTTTAAAATGAAATTCATGACTGGTAGTACAAAAAGTTAATAAATTGAGGTCTATTGTTTTAGGTAATTACACGTACACACATGCTTTACACATCGATGGCTGCTTCTGGTGTAGGGTAAGGGACTAAAGTTGATTGTATTTACCTACGTTACTAATAAAGATTTAGTACTATTCAGTAATAAAGGGTGAATTCCGTATAATCATTATAGGTTGGATTTTCCTCAGTAATCTACAATGTCTGTGAGGTTCTTATCAACTGTCAACGCCAAGCCTGCATCAGAAACAAAAATAGTTTTCTGAATTCTTCTGGGACAATTTCTTATGTTTTGTAAAACTTATATTTAAATGTACTTCAGCCTAGCATTCAGTTCTGCATAACAACGAGAATACTGATTTCCAATATAAATTGGTTTCTTTTTATTGATTCTATGAAGACTATTCGTACACTTGTGTTACGAAAAATGCCATAACGTTTCAAACTCCTTTCATTTCCACGACAATACCACCGAAACGTGTTATTCAACTGTCATTGGGCTCTTATTTTTTCATATACCTACTCGAGATATTTTGGAAAAATACTTGCTGAATATTGTGCTACACACGTTTTCTAAAATTTCTCTCCCTCTATATTTAAACGATAAGCGTGCCATTGGATCTTGATTCGATTTGGTGCTCTACTGTAGACTAGAGTTCGAGCTTCCCTCTTCTAGAAATTCAATTGTGTGCCTGATATCGCAGTATAGTACTTAGGTTTCACTCAGCAATTTATGCCGATGTTGCTGAGCCCACTAGTCAGAGGAGTAAACTTTATCGGCCAATAATTCTCCCTTGTGTTCGACTGCTGTACAGCATTTGTCTGAATAGACTCTCTGACTAAATTGTTACGAGCCATAAATAAATGATAAAATGAAAATCATAATTGTAAACTCAAGCTTTGATATTCGATCATTACTAGTTGTACATTCAATTTATCTTCTGAAGCACTTTCTTACACTTTAAAAAGTCGTTTCTACTACACACGATTTCACCGATCTCGTACAGCTTGTTCTTTTCCTGGCCAAGGCTATGGAGAACCATCTTCTTTTTTGAAAGAGGCATTTGTGGCCCAGATCGTTAGGAAGGAGTTTGCCGGCGCTGTTTACAGCTGCCGTTAAATTGTTTATTGGCAGCCGAACAGGGGCCGTGCTTAGCAGCTGTGCGATGTCCTAAAACGAGCCCCTTGTAAATCATAGAGGACTTCGGGCAAATATCTATTGAAGCTCTGAAGGGGCACGCGCCGCTCGACAGCCAGAATTGCTCTTGTCAAGCTATAATTCGATGAATATCTCTGACATGTGTGGACAAGTCTCAACGGACGTGAAATTAGAGTCAGCACCTACAGATTATCTTCGGAGTTATATAAATTACTAACATTCGTAAGCAAATACCTATTGAAGCATTGAAGATTGAGAGAAGCGTTGGGAATATCATGTTATCAAGATCATTTGCACCTCGAACAAGCATTCTTTAGTGGCTCAAAAGAACTTCTATGTTTTCTTTCACAAAATTATTGCCAGCCGTGACATACATCTACTCACAATAATAGCATGCGATCATCCCTCGCTTTATCTATGAAGCCTTTATAAAGTTCCTAAATTTAAATAATGAGGAATCATAAAAGTTCCTCACTTTTTTCACCGTAATTCATAACGGTGATAAAGATTCCTCATAAAATTCATAAAGATTCCTCATAACAACGGCGATGATTTCTCATCATGATTCTCATAATAACGGAATCATAAAGAATCATCATGATAGCATGTAATCTTTCATGTTTTCTTGGGGATATTAATCACAAGTCACGAATGAGAATGTTGTTCAGCCACTGAAATCAATGGAAAGTTCTTACAAAAAACATTCTCTGAATGCAGTCCATTATGTTTTTGCTCTGGTCAAATGCCGTACAATAAAATTCAGTAATTCTATGATAAAATGATTTTTGACTGATGCAAGCGTAACATTTTGATTAGGAAAATATTGTGAACAATGCATTTGTTTCATAACACGCGATTGCTGGGCCATTTGCAGGCAGCAAACAAAGCGTTCACACATTTCGCGGCCGCCATTTGTACGTTTGTTTTTGTACCGCTATGGCTACCATTGCACAAATATTTGCGAGAGCCTCTATTTCGAGTGCACATGTGTAAATATAAATAGGGGTAATTTTAAGCCCACTGCCGCTGAGGGCAGCTTCTAATTTCCCCAATAACCGCTCCAAAGCATCCTCTTATCCTACCAGTCACGGTCTGGCCTCCCCAGCCACACCCTTGTTTTAATCTTTTCATTTTCCAATTATTCAAGATTGGAAATTTATGAATGTTTTGGATTTGTGAGTTACGAGCGAGGAATTCGTATTATTTTGAGTTACTCTATATTATTGGAACTTTGATGAGGTTGCTATATGATAATTTCCATGTTTGTCAGTTGCTGATGAGCCTGTTGATGAATGGTTTCTCTCCAAACGGTATACTTATGAATAAATCATCCAAATTAATCAAAAATCTGTAAATTCATTAGTATAATAGCTATGAAACAATTGGGAGCACCCTATTCAAACCTTTAAACATAATCGTATCTTACATCAGTTTGCGATGAAAGTACAGTTCTTCCCCGTATAGAACGCTAAATCGTTCTTGCTAAGCAATAACTCCATCTCCTTATTTACTGCTTATTACACACGCTATTGGCTTCTTATGACACAAATATTTTGGGTGTCATTTGATACTTCTTCTATTTGATATCGCTCTATGCGGGGTGCGGCTGTAATTTTCAAATTTGGGCTGTAAATTCCTGCGGCTTAATTCCGTGTCGGAAACATTTATTACGTTTTCATGCGAGACTTAAGAACTCTGACTGTGACGATGTGGACGGTGTGCGTGGCCCCTCCATTTACTTTGTGCTGTTGCTCTGATTGTTACCTGCCGTGTCCTTTCAAGTGCGCATTTATCCTTGCCGTATTTCATTACAATGCCGTCGAAGACGGTATCTATTGACGTACTCAAAGGTCGTGAGTTCTTGAGTAATGTACAAGAACAGTTTTCATTTACGATGTGAAAAATTCCAATTCAGAACTTAACTTCAGTTCATCAATATCTGGAAGTAGTATTCGTTTTAATCATCCACTGTCATAAACATTCCGTAATACAGCAATGAATACTCATAGATACTCAGTATTTCATAAATTGTTGCGCAAGTTAAATGTTAAAAGTATCTCAGTTTGATTCTTAGCGAATTACGAGACTGTAATTTTTCCTCGAAAAAATTTCCATCCATTTCTCTGTGTTATTTGAACTTTTTCGAGACCAATGACAGCACATCTACGTTCGCGTGATATCTGTGTCTCAGCGCCGGCCGAGAGGCGCCGTTATTGGCAACTTTGTGGCTGGTGACAAACTTAGCACAAGTCGGCAAATCCTTTCTGATTGCAGAACGGAACTTTGTCTCACAACTTTGCACATACATTCGAGGTGTTTGCGATGTCAACATTGTGATTTTGACACTTGAGTCAACGCGCTCAGCCATTTTGTTGAACAAGACGCTTTCGAGCTCTCATTTGAAACGGTTTATCGTATATTTTATAGTCGAAGGAAGGTAAAACTTTCTATTTCGACTATTGCTAGGAATTGCTTCCCGTCGAATTTCGAATCTAGGTTACGAAAACAAATAAATTTAAAATGTTCTGTCATTCACCAGACCCGGTCAGAACAAAATACTTAGCATTTTGGATACCGACTGCGGTTAGGCAGGGTGCGTGTGTTTGAAGTTTTAAATCTCCGCTAATTTTATTAAAGTTCAGAATCATAAATGGAAACAAAATTAAGTACATTGAATATCCCAGAAGAATTTCCAGGATTGAAGCAATGCGAATAATAAAAGAAATGAAACTGAGAGCAAGGTATCCGGCCTGAGAAAGCAATAATCGAGAGTGCTAATGTCAATTGTAAGTTATAAAGGTGGAAATAGAAGGGACGTAGGACGACGCTAACTTATCGGGTGCGAGAGCAACTTATTAAAACTTTTCGCTTCATTATAAATAACACAACATGAAAACACTAAAATCACCGTGTATTCATGTGAGGGCTTATTTGTTCACAAATGGTTAGTGTGGAGCTCGGCTCGAACGCTTCCCTCCTACATTGGGTAGTTGAAAAAAGTGAAGAACACTGGATCCTTATTATACGTTTCTGTGTAAAACTTGCATCTAAAAAGAGCTGATGCCACGGTATGTATGCGCCACCTGACCTAGGCCAAAACTCGGAGCTAAGATCTGTGGCTGGTGTGTGTGCAGCCCCTGGTGACCCCTGTGGACACTCCGTGCGGCCACACCTTCTGCAAGCCCTGCCTCCTGACCTACCTGCGCGTGCAGCCCCTCTGCCCTGTGGACAGACGACCCCTGTCACACCAACTCTGCACGCCCTCGTCCCTCGTCCTCAGGAAGTCAGTGTTTGTTTACGGAGTTTTTCAATGCAGCGAAGTCTTAAATAATTGAGGAGCGAACGGAAGTTCCTCCCTCAATATTGTCAAGGCGAAAGCACGTTTCTTCCTTTATATTTTGAAGACTAACGTCCCTTTCTCCTTGTTTATTTGATAAGATATTTAAGAATGTGTGGGTTTGCCATCTTTAGTGTGGTAGAATGTGCATTCCTATATCTTGCATTCGCAATGAAATATTTGTTTCATTTTTTCATTCTTTTGGCGTAACACGAGTGTACAATATTACTTAATTCTTCACTTTTCAGAGGAGTTTCCTGTTTGTTCTCTTCGATCTTTGTGCTTCACGTGATGTTTTTAGATGTGGAATTTCAATTTAATTTTCATGTTATTGGGGGCTGTGATGTTTTTCCCAGCCGTGTAGACGCGTGTCTAACAGGTGTACATTTTGCCAATGTATGTACAGCTCAATAAAAGGTGGTCGTAATTTTTACGCTTGTAGTTGGACATCTTTTATTTTAAGTGGCAAATATTTTATCTCAAATTACTGTACTGTATAGGTTTATTCCATTTTTTTGCAACTCTTTGAATGATGGCTAATTATTTTAAGTAAGTGTACGTTTTTAAACAAGCTGCTGTTCGGAAAGTTGAAGCGCTTATGTCCAGACTGTTTGGATTGCTAATTTAAGGAAAGCCGATATGCGAGTTCCTACCGTAGCAGACGAAGTGCAGAGATGAGGTCAGAGCTCGGTCGAATATAATTCCCTCTTTTCATTTGTTCGCCAGGCTTCTTGAGAAGCTGATCGTCCGTTGCCCCAACACGAGCTCCTGCGAAGTAACGCTCCAGCGTGGCGACCTCGAGGACCACCTCAAGTACAGGTAAAGAGCGTCTGCTGAGGCCTCCAATTTCTAGTACCGACTGACATACGAGTGACTTTCTGGTTCCTAGTAAATGAAGTTGACCTCCAGAGACACCCTCGAATATAGGTAACGTTCGTAGACTGTCTTAGATGCAGGAGGCGAAGGACCGTTGCGACCGCCCATTTTGAGAACCTTCAGTCACCCGCCGTGTGTTCGACGACTTATTTAATTTCAGTTTCAAATTTGGGGGTGTAGTATTCAAGCTTCTAGAATAAAAATCGTCAAATGTACGATGCTAATTACTTTTCAGGGTATTTTAAAATTTGTAAACGGAAAGAACCGAAAAATTCTAATTAAGCAAAAGTAAACGTTCTGAGTCAGCCTTCCGAGAGAGAATGCAAGAAAATCAAGCATAAATAGGGTTGTTTTGAGAGGACATTTAATCTAGACAAGGAAACTTCCCGGACCAAAAACGGACTACGATCGGCCTTCAAGCTCGTTCAGAGCGTGAATGGAAAAATAAGGCTATTCACAGATGCGAAACTAGCGTTATTTGTTGTTGTTTTGCGTTGTAATACTCAATAATCTGTGAAAAGTATGGAAATTAGATATTTCTAAAAATTATGAGCTTTTGATTTTTTAGAAGTATTTTTGCTTTTTCATGAACAAGCTTTATTTTAATCCACATCTTTGTTACTATTTCACAATAGCAGGCAAAGCCTTCACAAAGAAATATTTTTCACGGATGTTTTAAAATGATTTACTATCGATCTAATATATAAATGTACCTATTATTACGTTGGGAGATCCAGTACTACATCACTGATCTTCTCGGTAAATAAACGACCATAATTTATTATTATATTGGAGTCGGTGTTGACAACGGAACAAATTTCTCTGTCCCACGTCGCTGAAATGCAGCATTTGCTCACGCCATGACTGAAAACAAATAAACTCAGATTGTCTCTTAATTCTTCGACTGAGAGAATAGTTTAAGCGCTAACTCAGAGGCAGTGCTTCACCATAGCGTCGAATTGTTCATGAGTCTATAATTTTTAGTTAGAAGAAATGAGACCGAATATCGCCTTATTACGAAGTCGGAAATTGCCTCAATGCAACATCGAAAATCGTCTCAATGCAACATGGAAAATCATCTCATTCCAAAATCGAAAATCGTCTCAATACAGAATCGAAAATTATCTCAATACAAAATCGAAAATCATTTTGATGCGAAAAGAAAAAGAAAAAGAGCGGAGACTGCAACAAGAGGCACCCCACACTGATGACCGATATAGAACACCAGTGTAGAAGAGTATCAACGATCATTAATGATGGACCATTTAACTGTGTAGTAAAATATGTGTGAGCACTGAATTTTCTGAAATTTTGAACATATTTTGAGGTTGTTGCTATGTCATGTAGCATAAAAGATTACGAAAGATTCTGATGAATTGTTTAAAGAACCCTATTTCATATAATAATAGATTGACATCTGACGCTATTATCTAGAACTTGATGAACAACTTTCGTCCGTGAATCAGCATAATTGAACCCAGTCCTTGAACGTCACACGGTGTTTTAGTGTATAAATTCCCCAAAATATTGTAAATGAGTAATTTTCTTTGAGTAATGAATAGAATACGTTGAACAGTCAATACTTCAATACATTACACCTGTTATTCTGTCAAAAAACGAAAAATTTAATTAAGCTGCTCACAAATCACGTAAATCCCAGGTGCAATGACTGGGGCAAAAGCTATTTGTGGACCATAGCATAAGTCAACAGATGTCCTCGACGAATGACCGAAGTTCGTCACCAATGGTGACTGTTATTTGTGCCGTCACATCCTACAGGCTGACGACCTGTCTGTGCAATACAAAGACGTCAGAGTGCTCTTATTGAGTGCTTACAAATGAAAAAACTTTGATGGTTCTCAACGTTTCACCCCTCGACTCTCTCAGGATAAAGAAGTTGAGTGCTTCCATTTCAGGAGTCAAAATATAACGTTTACACTAGTGTGACTGCTAGGACAAGGCGCGCAGTTAGAGAGTAAAATTTATGGGGACCAGCAACATTCACGAAACTGTATTTTATATCACGATACTCATTCGAGCCCTATTCGTACAATCTTCTCAAAGAGCATTTGCAAAATTGAACGTTATACGCCTTTTATAAATTAACTTAAACGCCATTGCGCCATAACTTTCTTTTCACAGTTCAGTCCGTTTACTGGCTAGGAAAGGTTTAAACGTTATTCGTCAAATATAACATGAGAACAATTTGTTTTCGCATCAAGATCTATTTCCTCATTCAATAAACTTTCCTAGTTAACGTAAAATTTTGACACTGAAAGTGAATAAACATTTGCATCTACCGAAAATAATATGTTAGTGTAATCCGAGAATAATTTTTGGGTATTAATAAATTTGCCGCAAATTTCCTTTCCCTAAAGCATCCATTTTTCAGCAGACAAAGGGCTTGTATGGGTAGCGACACATGCCATCTATACCCTCACGATATACGTGTATATGCACAGGGCATCGCTTAAAAAGTACTATCATTCTGTGATTAACCACAAGGGTTTTATTAAGTATCGTACAATTAAGATCAGTCGCTGCTCATATAAACGGACTAAAACGGGGGAAGTGGTCCAATAATACCGTATGTATAGGCAACATGGCACGATGTTTTAAAGACTTGAAGAACTTACGTGCCTAAAAGAGATCTAACTGTAAGTTTTTTAATCGCAATTTTATTGATATTCAGGTACCCCAATTGTCATGAAGCCCGTTGGAACGAGGTCCGTCGATTCGAGCGTCAACTGTATCGTAAAACTAAGTAAAAAATGCATAGGTTCATTGTAGTTCATTATGAACATTGAAGAGCAACTGTACGGTATTTCATATAGGCTTAATAAACAATTAAACTACGGGAGCATTTTTTGTGACACCCTGTGCGATAAAATACGGAAACAAAAGGTAACTTTTTCGCTCTTGGTTTGCAGACGAAATACGTTGTTGAGGCTTAATATAAAGCGAGAAATTTTTCAGCCATGAAGGTCTTTGGATAAATAAGGATTACTCACATATCAATGTAATATTATCCTGGCTTTAATCAGCTACCTCTTTATAACAAACAGTCAATCCCTTCATAATTGTTAGATTAGTCTCTACCTGCCAATTTGATGTGGAGATTAAGAGGCAAATTCTGTTCTGTAATTGACAAAACGTGCCCCTGTGCGCAGGTGCCCCGGCAACTGGGTGTGCTGTCCTCACGCCGCTGCTGGCTGCGACATGCGCGGGCCCCAGAAATCGGTCGGTGCGCATGCGCAACTCTGCCATCACAAGGACAGCGGTACGACATTTTCTTGTCTTTAATCGTGTTGGGTTAGGCTCCAGCTTGATCCAAAATAATGTGCCCTTTATTAACAAAGGAATTGGCAATCGGTTATTTCTTTAACCGTGAGATCCGGTCAAAATTTATTTCAGTTTTTAATGTTTTTCACGGTGACATCGCGCGACAACGAAGTAATGGATGGGTATCGAAGAAACGTAACTCTTATTTTTCAAATGCTCTAGATTTTTTTTATCAGGATTACAGGTTTTATACTCAATAGAAGTGTTCCTAAATCAGTTCATACTTACTGTTCCGGACAAAAATTTAAGAAATATCTAATAAATACCGTTAAAGAAATATAATAGAATAGAAAATGACAATATCAACGAGCCGGTTGGTTCATTCATGGGTTCGAAATATATTGAATTGATAATTTTTTATACCTAACGATCTGTTTCTACATGATTAACAATAAACAAATAGTTCATGAACGGCGAATTAATTTTGAATCTCAAATAATTCTGTTCAGAACCTAGAGTTTTTCTTTGAAATTACGAGCACAATATTGGGAAGAAATTTTATCCCGGCTTTGCGCCGTAACTGCTCCGTAACTTGAGATCAGCCTTGCCCATTCACAACACTTAAACTCGCTGTTAGCAGGAGTAATAGTTCTAATCTGAATGCCTTCTCATAACCCTCTTACTCTTCTTAAAAGTTCCCGTGTTTCCAAAGTCGTTTCAGGAATTGCAGAAAGTTATATGCCCCATTAGCTCTACGGTTGCTGAAACTCGGTATTAATGACCAATTATGTTTATGCGTTGCAGGCAAAGAGAAGTCCGCTATCGTTGAGGGAGAAGTTTCTCACATTGAAATTTCTCGCTCTCAAATCACCCTCGGAATCACCATCGTGGGTGGAGCCGACACCCCGTTGGTGAGTAATCATCTTTGTTTAACTTCTCTAGCGTTGGTTGAAAATTGCAGTGAGAGATTGTGCCCAAAAGTTGGTTTTATGAAAGACATCGTGGACGAGGAAGCTGGACTTTTTTTTGCGGTAATGGTTGTCCAAAAGGGGCACTTGCAGATCTTGAGTTAGAGATGTCTGTTTCGTTTAAACGGGAACATTTTGTGTAAGATTAAATTTTATACATCATTTGAAATAAAATCTAAAATGAAATACTTGTTGAAAATCTGTAAAGAATTTTCCAGACCCCAGTCTTTATTCGGCAATATTCAAAAAAGAATTAAACAGAAATCTAAAACAGGATTCTAAGTCAAAAACTTACGAATAATGCTTATGATACCAGGGTGAAAAAAGTCAAAACAATCACGAGCATTTCCGATTTCAAATTTTCAAATCTGTCTATGATTCCAAATTGGAATATACACATTTGCAATATTTTTTCTGTTTAATAGCATAATTTTTCCTAAGAGCGAATTATTGCCAGTGATGCTTCGAATATTTTTTTGCTAGAAGTGTCCGTGTACTTAATGAACTAAACAAATATATTCTGAGAAAATCAAGAAGAAAACTGAAACGGAAAAAATGCTGAAGACGTCGGATTTTCAAGAAACATATTTGAATGTTTCCTTGCTAATTTATTTCTATATCTTATTTCACTAAGAGACAATAACCGATCCAAGTGAAACTGTTAACAGTTTTCATGAAAAGCGCTAAGCTTAGCCCGCAATATTTTCTTGGGTTCCAACAAATAAGGTTGGTTGGGAAGTAACAATAACCGATCCAAGTGAAACTGTTAACAGTTTTCATGCAAAGCGCTTAGCTTAGCCCGCAATATCTTCATGGTTCTCAAAGGAACAAATAAGGTTGGTTGGGAAATCTCATAGGAATTACGGGCTCTTAACCAAAGTTGCGGCGACTTAACTCCCCAGTATGCTTACATCGAGCTGAAACTTGAGCTGCTAATCGAATTTTCAATTCCTTATTGTAAGAATTTAGCGATAATAGCTACCCCAGAGTTCCCAAAGGATCTAATCTGTGTGTTGATTATCTCCAGTTGTGCGATCATATGGTCGGAGCACCAGCTTTCAGATGACCGCGTTTGTTTACAGCAGCATACCGTTATGCGTAGTTTGTTAACGCACACTCCTCCACATTTGCAGCGCTGCGTCGTGGTGCAGGAAGTGTTTCCGGACGGCCTCATCGCCCAAGATGGCCGTCTCCAGTCGGGTGACCAAATCATCGAAGTGGACGGCGTGGACATGACGGCCGCCACGCATGCGCACGTGTGCCAGGAACTCAAGAAGTTCACACAACCAACCCTCAGACTGGGCGTGTACAGGGAGAGAATACAGGCTTATCCCAGTACATCTTCAAGCGCCGCAGCTCCGGCAGCTGTGAATACATCGAGTACATCAAGCCTGAACTCTGCTTGTAAGTTTCTCTGTTGTCAGCCTAAAGGTGCTGTATTCTGAATAATTTGCAAGCTATAAAATTGACGATAATAATTTAATGAACAATGCTAAGCAATTATGGTTGCCATCATAGCCGTCATTATTCGTAGGGTTCAAAAATCATTTGCCTTGCTTCATATTTCTTACTAAAGATGTTTCTTAATTTGAATCAATCGTGAGATTTTCCAATGGAATCTGATTGAAGTTTATGTCTCGTAGTAAGCAATAATTAAAAACAACAAATTCCTAAAATGTAAAAATTTTGTTCATGGTTATTTTACCTTGCGTAGCAGGTGAGGCGTGTCAAGTGGTGACGCTGTGGCGAGAAAGTGGCCGTCAGCTGGGCATCAAGCTGGGAGGGCGCCACAACCAGCCCGGCATCTTCATTCTCGAGATTTTACAAGGCTCCGTGGCTGCCCTCGACGGACGTTTGAAGCCTCACGACCGAATACTGGCCATCAACGGTCACGACGTTCGGTACGCACGCTTAGACGTCGCGTCGAGGCTGATTCAGCGGAGTGGCACAACTTCAATATCTCTCGTTATCAGTGGTCATTCTTCCGGAGGCAACTATGAACATTTGTTCCAGCAGCATTATTCATCTGTGGATGTTTCCCATTCTCGAACCAAATCAGCCCCTGAACCCACACACGACAGACTAGACATGTCCACAAAGGAATTCAACAAAAGCAATGATGACATGAGTGAGTGTTGTAATAGTTATACTCTCCCTGAAGACGGATCACGATCTTGTGAGAGCCTCAGTAATCAACCAGGTAACCTAGGCTCGACCACAAATGGGTCAGCATTAGGTCAGATTCGTTATAGACGGGATAACGGCTCTGTTGGGTCTATTGGAGGTGTGGACAGTCAAGCCCGCCAAAGCCTCAACTCACTGGGTTCAATTTCTCTGCCCCTGGACAAGAGTATGGGCAGCATTTCAGGTAACAACGCAGGAAGCCACTTTGACGCACCAAGTCCTGATAACCTTTCTGTCCCTGCTCTGCCTCCGAGATCCCGTTTACCACTTGGGCGAACTCCTTCTAGCGATCCTCTGGTCGCTGACGCATCTCAGACCGAGGACTTGGTCGACTCACCTCGAAGTCAGCAGGACGTTATCGACGGGCCGGCAGCCTCTAGACTCAAAGGAAGGAGGTCCAAAGATTCTAGCGATCTGACAGATCTTGCGTGCGGGTTTAGGAGATCTCTCAAGCTTGACGGAGCGCAATTGCAGCAAAAAACAGTCACCATTTCAAAGGTGTGTTTCTAAGCTACTGTTCTTTTAAATATAAGGCCATATGATTAAAATGTTTGGAGTTTAATGATGTTATTAAGTCAATATGTTTCGAATCACTTTCGGACGACATTAGATGCAGTAGCAACCTCATAGTGATATTGCGTATTTCTATTTTCAAAATTTGTAGTTGTACCATCCATATAATTTTGCATTTGACCGACTCGAACATCCAAACTTTTTCAACTTCGTGGAAAACACTTAATGAAATGAAGGTAAGAAATTCTCAGTGGGATGTTCAAACTTCATGCCTTGTCAGTCCTGAGCTTCATTTAAATTTTATTGCGTGGTAATGCTGTCATTTTGTTTACGGATAGACCCTAACAGGCGGTGCCAGTTCTGATGCATTTCTCATTCATGTCCAAGTTCTATTTTAAATTAAATTTGTCTTTAAATATAAGTCCTAATTAAAGTATATCATCATCATGATTTTAAAGTATTTTTTACTCAATTATGATATTAAATTAAATGTAATGGTAATTAAATCGAAATACAATGGAAAGCGAAACAATACTATATTAAAAGAAAATTCAGCAAAAATTATTTTCTCACCTAATCTTAGATTGACGTATTGAAAATTAAGTGATTTATTAGGTAGATCAGTAATCCTCCTCAGGTAACGAAATTTACCCACAAAAATAATGTTTGACTCTAATTTTGGTATGATTTTCTTCGACACATTTATACATGAATTAGTTTTGTGCCGTTTGGTGGCCGATTCCAATTAAAGGCTGTCGGATGTGCGCAGGCCAGCAATGAAAGTCTGGGCATGCGCATCGGCGGGGGAGTGGCGAGCAACGAAGGCGACACGCCAATTTACATCGCCAACATCAACGGCCATGGTCCAGTCGGCAAGACGAATAACGTGAAGGTAATTTTACAGGAAAAGTGTATATTGTATACGATAAGTACATATCCTATGTGAACAGTATACGTCAAGCAGGAAAAGTGCAAATCCGTAACCGTAGAAGTATACCATCATACTCTGTAATTTTATGTGAAAGTTAACCATTTGCTAAAATCCAACAGTGTGTTTTGAAATAAGCTCCATGCAGCGTTTGACATCACATACTTGAAGCCCTGTCCTGAGAGAGTTATATTTACGTCTCGTTATCAGATTACGATTTTAAAGCCGTTTTTTAAAATTTTCGATTCTTGTATTTCTAAAGTTTCTCTCTACACACACAGAAAGGAGATGTGCTGCTCTCCGTGAATGGACAATCTTTGCTCGGCCTTACCCACGGCCAGGCAGTTGCTCTCCTCAAAGCGACCGCAGAATTAGCTGGAGTGACTCTGTCACTTTTGGACGGACCGGAGACATCGAGCTCATCTTCATCCAATTTCGTGCCTTCGTGGCTGTACTGGCAGAAGCTGCCTCGACCGC
>VOMN01024483.1:0-10833 GCA_014899125.1 Orchestia grillus
TCTGAAACAGATCCGTCCCATAGGGAAAAACTTTTTCAAAAATGGGACGTTCCCTTAAGTCTACGGTAATTGATACGAAAGTTTAACTTACTCAGACTTTAATCGTGCGAAAATTGAACTTACTCAGACTCTCCGTTAAGTGTACAGATGGACTGAGAAAAAATTAAATAAAAACTAGTTCGTAAGGTGATATTCATTTTGCATCTTTCATACAAAGTGCTATTTAACTAGACAAAGCATGTCGTCGCAGATTTTATGTTCAATATGGCTTATGCATACGAGGTAAACGCCTGATGAAGCCAATAAAATCATTCTCATCTTTTAGACCAATCCATGAAACTGAAATTACACTACATTGCATGAAGCCTACTAGAAGCATTTGTTTTGTAGGGTATCACAAAACCACGCTTTCCCTCTCCTACCGCCTGCCACTACAGCACTGAGCTCTCTCGTGAAAATTGACACGCTTGGCGTACCATTATCTCTCTGAATGCGACGATCTATACAACGTTCCCACTTACACATCATAATTAATGGCAACACTGAAGTGCAGCCCAGCCGTGGTATTCTGTCCTACGCTGCCCACGTCCAAATGTGGCAGTCCTCCAGCGCCAGCGTGGCGTCGATGTCAGTTTCGATGCCTCTTCGCGCGATGCTTTCGACAACTCCTGTTGCTGCGTTGGGCTGTTTGTGTATATGGGGGAGCTTGGTCTGACGCCTCGAATGGGTTGGCCAGCGCCAGATTCTCTGCGGTTTTGTAAATCACGACGGCTGCGCCTGGGGAAAATGCGGCAACCGCAGGGGCAAGAACTGCAGCCACTATTGTATCAAGAATTGTGGCAACCGCAGGGGCCAGAACTGCAGCCACTCGTGTATCAAGAATTGTGGTAATCGCAGGGGCTGGAACTGCAGCCGCTATTGTATCAAGAATTGTGGTAATCGCAGGGGCTGGAACTGCAGCCGCTATTGTATCAAGAATTCTGGCAACCGCAGGGGCCAGAACTGCAGCCACTCGTGTATCCAGAATTGCAGCAATTTACAGGGGCTGGAACTGCAGTCACTCGTGTATCAATAAGTCAATATTTGTGGTAATCGCAGGGGCTTGAACTGCAGCCACAAGTGTCTCAAGAATTCACTCTCATTGAAAAATTAAGAAGACCGATAGCTTACCGGGATGCGCTCGAGCTCACTGTTAATGCGTGTCAAGAAATCACGCACACCAAAGCAAAATATTCATCGTCATTAAAACACGAACGTTTCAACAGTTTTGTTGCATTTAAAATAATGCGACAGTATCGAAAAGAGACATCGTGCAGCACGTTTGTATGTTCTATTACCTGCTTAATTTCATTCTATTTTGAATGTAGATTTGAAGTCGAAAATACCCACCCATCCAACCTGTTTTATCATAAATATTAACGTACCCACCAGGTGAACTATTGTATTCTGAAATGAGCCAACACGTCTGTGCGTGTTGTCGCTTAATAACGTTTTATAATTTCTATTTGGAATATAAAAGCACTTTGAAAGCGCGTATGCGTCGAGTTCACTCCGCGCATACGCGCGTGGTTTGAATTTAACCGTTGGACCGCTTCGGCGACTGGAGTCCATGGAGGGCCGTTCTTTATGGGCTCCTGATAAGATAGAGAATGACGACGACCACGCAGATTGTGTACGGCAACTCGAGGTCCTTCCAGAAAAAGACGCGCCCAAAACAACGAAGGCTTTTATTCGAACTTGAGTGAGGCAATGTCGATTCTCTTGTATCCCGCGCGGCATCGGAAAAGACTTTTTTTCTTCTGCCTCGTTTTGATAACAGCTTGAAACAACCGTAGTTCTAGAATGCCCGTGAATTAAGTGAATTCGGCAGGCGGGCAAAAGTGTAAATGATTACTCCTTTTTTTTTAATTCTTGCTGCTAGCTCTGCCGTCATTTTGGGAGACGTGTGTTTGTTTTGTGATGTTGAATTAAATCCTTGCGTATCGGTCGGTCTTACTTTCTTCTGTGAGGCTCTTTTGATGGCACGATGCCAAGCTTTGATGGGCCAACTCACGTGATGCTCGCTAGTTCGTGACGACTTCTCATTTGTTGCTTTGATGATACGCGTTTGATGTTGCTCATTTGATGACGCTCATTTGATGATGCTCATTTGATGACACTCATTTGATGGTGCTCATTTGAAGATACTTATTTGATGATACTCATTTGATTCTACTCATTTGATGACTCATTTGATGACTCATTTGATGACACTCATTTGATTCTACTTTTTTGATGATACTCGTCTGATGACGTTCACTTGACACTCAGTTGATTATAGAAGTACTCATTTGATGCTTATTTGATGATACTCACTTGATGATTCTCATTTAACGATACTCATTCGATGATGCTTATTCAACGATGCTCAGTTGATTATACTTATTTGAAGACGCTCATTTAATTATATGAATTTGATGATGTTTGTTTGACGATGCCCGTTTAATCATGAGCGTTTAATGACGCCGGTTTGATGACGCCCGTTTGATGGGACATTACCTTAACGTGCCGTGGTCAATTGTGCAGCACTGCGCAGAATACAGCGCTGCATGCGAGTGAGGTCAGGGTCTGAACAACGTTACGCTCGCTCTGTCCCAACACACCGCCCAGCCTAACGCTTGCGGCCGAGCGTTCACGCTGGTCCAAAAATTTGGCTGCCCGAGTATTTGTGTCGTTTATTCATGACTTCTCAGTTGATGCTCATTTGATGATGCGCTCTTGATGATGGATTGACTTGAATCTGCTCTTTTTCTAGAAACTAGTTGTTAGTAGGTCATTGTGGTAATTCGGCATTCAGGTTTTTGGCTCATCCTTTGCATTGAAGCTGTTGGCTTGTGCTTGGATTCAAACTTTCGACTTGTCATTTATGGTCAGCGTTTCCAAACAGAGTCAGGGTTTCTAAGCTGATGGCGCGGACGGCGAAAAAATCCGACTGGGCTGGGTAGAGCGACGTCCCAGGGCCCTGCGCTCGGTTGTCGCCCGGGATTGCCGTCCTCGGAATATTGCCAGCGGCCCCTGGTGGGGGTCTCAAATCGCGCGTAAATTTAGCTCTCATATTACGGTCGCGGACTTGAACTCACATTTCCATATCTGGTGGTGAATTGAACGCGTGAAACCCCTGGGACAATACACCTATTTAAATTTTCGTTCCACTCAAACACGCTCGCACGGAAAAAATAACTAACAAAAAGGTTGAATGATTGCGAGACAGACATTCATTCAGGCGCGAAGGGTTGAAGTCTCTGACGTTTTAACCCTTCAACGAAGGGTTGAAGTCTCTGCGGCTGCAGCTAACTACATACGTAGGCTGCAAGTGCAGCTGCACTAAAATTTGCGCTGTAACCGTAGGAATTGTAACCGTAACTAGCAGTTATATATAGGTAAGTCCTTCCTACACCACGACGCCTCCAATTTCAGCTCGGGGGCTAAGGACCGAGCAGGCTTTGAACGGTAACGGAGATGCTAATGAACATGAACTCTTCAATATAGACGCAAGGTAGCTATGTATGAAGCAATGTTGCAATTGTCACTTCCGGTCGGGGGAACGGTAGAGTCCAATGTAAATTGAGACGTCAAATGGAATCGAACAGAATAGAATTTGCGCTGCAGTCGGGCCGAGGTCAACAGAGAGGTGCGAAAGCGTGCATTGTGAGATGAAGGTAATCACAGACGTGTTGCGTGGTACCATGTGTGCTGTAGCCGTGCTGTGGTACCATGTGTGCTGCAGCCGTGCTGGGGTCCCATGCGTACTGCAGCCGTACTGTGGTACCATGTGTGCTGTAGCCGTACTGTGGTACCATATATCTCACAGACGAGTACCGGGGTGCACTGTACTAAAAACTGTTCTTTGCTGCATCGCGTTTGCCTTCTCTTTCTTGAAGAGACGCAAAAATATACCCAGCTGTCATATACTCTCTGAACAGAACTCAGAAACGAGCTGTTTATGACTCAAGAACTGTTTTCGACTCAGGAATGATCTGATTATGCCTCAAAAACGACCTGTCCTGGACTGGGAAGAGGCAATTTGAGTTGAGGGAGCCGGCCCTCGGTGCCCGTTGCCTCGTGCGCTGCCACCATGGGGCCTCTTGGCCGCCTCATCGAGAGCGTTCGGGGAGAAGCGTTTTGTTTGCAGCGAAACTTTTCTGCCTTGAAGCTAAATTTAGCGAGGCTGCTTGCGTTGGAGTGGAGAATGAGGCCAGTATATCCACGCAAATTGGACAGAGTTGGTCCTGAACTCCTGAACCACCTTTTGGTGTGGGTGCTTCACAACTTCAAGATCTTTCCATTTAGGTCTTCCGGGAAATTAAACTCTTTTTACTTTGGTGTTTCAAAACATCAAAATATTTTTACTTAGGTGTTTCATAACATCAAAATATTTTCACTTAGGTGTTTCAGAACATCAAAATATTTTCACTTAGGTGTTCCAAAACATCAAAATCTTTTAACTTAGGTGTTCCAAAAAGCACGAAAGTCTTCCAAAGCGTGACCGTGACCCGTGACCTTCTAGCTCTATGGATTGGGCCGGTGTTTTCTGGCGTCATGGGCAACAGTTCGGGCTTTTTGACCGCTTTCGAAGGGTTATCAGCGGGGCCATTTTAGGAATTAGCGCTGGGCCGAGCCTGATTCTTCCGATTACAAGGGGTCGGGCTGGCAAAAGTGCAACTCCCAATTCCTTGATGGTGTTGTTGCGGCGCTGCTCGCCCGCCGCTGAAGAGGAGTGCACGAGAGAAAGGATGACTGGCGAGCTCTGAGCGACTTGTGAGTGTGGCGCTCGTTGAAGGGATGAAGGGATGACTGGCGAGCTCTCAGCGACTGGTGCGTATAGCGCTCGTTGCTTCATCTGTGATGATCTCAGCCCAATGTTTCCTTCTAACTCGTGGTGCACCCAAGCAATTCTGACAGTCACTTGCAAGTGTCTGAGTCGAAGGTGATCTTCACCCATTACCCTATTCCAAGTAGCCGGCTACGTAACCAATTGTGAAGTAGTACAAATTGTACACACAGGGTGTTAAAAAATTAAAGGTATACACCTTGACAGTAGCCAGGGGCGCATCGTAGGTACCGCTATTGTAAGACGTATCGTGGGTGCCGCTACTGTAGGACGTATCGTGGGTGCCACTATCATAAGACGTATATTGGGTGCCGCTATTGTAGGACGTATCGTGGGTGCCGCTACTGTAGGACGTATCGTGGGTGCCGCTATCGTAGGACGTATCGTGGGTGCCGCTATCGTAGGACGTATAGTGGGTGCCGCTATCGTAGGACGTATCGTGGGTGCCGCTATCGTAGGACTAATCCAGTTCATAAATTTCTCTCATGTTTTCACCACATTTTTGAAACCCTCGAGTTTTGGTGATGGAAGGTAGCACGAATGTGAGCTCCTATAAAATTAATTTACGAAATTAAAGCATCACAGTAAGATCAAATCTGTTGATGTTATTTTCTGCAATACACGCCCGTGTTGTCGCTACGTTCAAAACCTTTATTCCCGACTGAACGTTGCTTGAGCAGCTCATTCCCTCATTTTTCCCTTAAGAGAAACCACACAATTGACTGTAGTTTGTGTACTCAGTGCTGGGAATTCCCCTGGGCAGAGTATTCCTTTTCAAAAGACGCAATTTTTCTCATAAACCTCACCGGGTTTCACTGACAAGCTTCACAGTTCTTCAAAGAGGCCTAAATTTCTGAGAGTACTAAAAAAAACCCCGTAGTGTGTACTTCAATTTTGACGTGCACTCACTTTCTTGAGTGGTGTTTCATTACTGTTATTACTGCTCGAGCTCACGTCAAGAAATAATTATAGCTCGTAGCGGCATCTAATGTTTGACGGCTGCCTTGTTGATGAGCGAGGCCATTCATTACGAAGTTCAAAGCGAGATTGTTAGCGACTCAGATCAAGGCGAGAATATTGGCGGCGCAGATCAAGGCGAGAATATTGGCGGCGCAGACCAAGGCGAGAATATTGGCGACGCAGATCAAGGCGAGAATTTTAACAACACAGATCAAGATGAAAACAATAATAATAATAATAATAATAATAATAACAAACATTAGAGGCGGGAATCATAACAACACGGAACAAAGCGATATTATTAATGACCCATAAAAGGCAGGTGCATTTGGTCACAGCCAGGTCAAGGTGTCGCCTGACAGCGCCGCGTGTTATCGACCCGATTGGATGTCTCAATAGCATGCAGGCGTGTAGTCTCTACAGCATGCAGGCGTGTAGTCTCTACAGCATGCAGGCGTGTAGTCTCGACAGCATGCAGGCGTGTAGTCTCGACAGCATGCAGGCGTGTAGTCTCGACAGCATGCAGGTGTGTAGTCTCAACAGCATGCAGGCGTGTAGTCTCGACAGCATGCAGGCGTTGTACGTTCGATATTTTGTTTGCTATTCAATGGCTTTGGATTGATGTGAAATGCACGAACATCTTTTCCTAAGTACGCCGAGACCGCATGTGTTCTCTGAATGCAGGAACACCGGTTGTGATATCGGGAAACTCGAACTCCAGATATGATCTCAGAAATTGAAGCGCCGGATTTGATCTCCAAGGCATGAAATATTCGACTATTTTGAATTCCCTCGCAGTAAGTATTACTACGTAATTGGAATGCAAACGTTATGACATTGAACGTAAAATGTTAAGTTTTCGAACGCTTGGCGGGGGTCGCCTCTCCTGTATTCACTACGGCGACATGGCACCGCCCGTCTGCCTGCTTTGGCTCGTTCTCTCTCCACGATTGCTGTGAAGAATTTATGGTTCTGTGTATCCACGCGAAAACTCTCGTTACAACCCAATCCACTCTTCATTAAATGAAGACCCCGACTGCTGTAGCAAAACCCGAGCTACCGTCTGCCAATAATTTAGGCAAGCCAACGGGGCCCCTCTCTCTCTCTCTGGTACCCGTCCAATCTTCTTCGACAATAGCCACGAGCCTCTCCCGATTGATTGGTGCTGCACTTCTTTAAAAGACCTCTCGAACTTGAGGATTTCTTCTCAATTCCGACCCTAGTCGTTTAAATTAAGAAGAGTTCCTCGTTTTACCAGCAAGCGGCGATCCATTTCCAGACCGCCCTCACTAGTTTTTTCCAGACCGTCTTCGCTAGATTTTTCAGGACCGCCTTCGCTAGTTTTATCCAGATTGTCTTCGCTAGTTTTTTCAGGACCTCCTTCGCTAGTTTTTTCCAGACCGCCTTCGCTAGTTTTTTCATCGTCTTAGCTAATTTTTTCGAGATCGTTTTCGCTAGTTTTTTCAAAATCCCCTTCGGTAATTTTTTAAGACCGCCTTCGCTAGTTTTTTTAAGACCGCTTTCGCTAGTTCTTTAAGACCACTTTCGCTAGTTTTTTCAAAACCACTTTCGCTGGTTTTTTAAGACCGCCTTCGCAAGTTTTTCAAGACCGCCTTCGACAGTTTTTTTAAGACCGCCTTCGTAAGTTTTTTAAGATTACCCTCGCAGGTTTGTTTTAAGATCACCCTCCAAAGTTTCTGTTTTTCTGGTCAAGTTATGGGAGTTTCTCGCGCAAGTTGTTGTTGGGTTGTTGTTGCTGCAGAATAATTGGCTTTCTTTACATCGAGTCCAGGGGCTCCGATGAGATCTGGTGCAGTTTTGAGACTGGTCCTGCGCGCAGAGTTCGATCTTTCAAATCTCTGTGGGAGTGCAAAACAGCGGCGTGTTTTCTGAGGCACGAGTCAGGTCAAGAAGGGGCATGCGCCTATCATGGAGAAGTGGGCTTTTTATTTTCTGTTTTTCAAGAAAGTTACTCGGACTGGGTATTTTATCGGAATTTTTTTGCATAAACCTATTAGTGATGTTTAATCGTCATGAGGCTGCACAGTTTGTGTATATCTGGACGAGATGAAAACTCGATGGCCATAGGAACGTCTCGTTAAATTTGGAACTTCTAAATTACTAGAAAACCGATCGATGGAAATTTCTGGACAGTCGTTGTTCAATTCAAACTGAAAAATGGACCATTAAACAACTATTGCCAATTTGGAACTGCTAAATAGACCATTAAACAACTATTGTTAATTTGGAACTGCCAAATCGACCATCAAACAACAACTGCTAATTTGAAATAGCTAAATCGACCATTAAACGACCATTTTCTAACTACTAAATCGACCATTAAATGACCATGTTCTAACTATAAAATCGACCATTAAACGACCATTTTCTATCTACTAAATCCACTATTAAACGACCATTTTCTAACTACAAAATCGACCATTAAACGACCATTTTCTAACTTCTAAATCCACTATTAAACAACTATTTTCAAACTACTAAATTGATTATTAAACAACCATTTTCTAATTACTAAATCGACCATTAAACAACCTTTTTCTAACTGTTAATCGGTCATTAAACAGTTATATTTGAACCGTTAAATCGAGCGTCAAACCCGCGTTACAATTCGCGTTGAACTTAGGGACTTAAGGACGAGACCCCGCAGCCATGGATGACCCAAAGACCCGGCCGGGCTGCCGGTGGCAAGTGTCAGGTCTGCACAATAGAGCAGACGGCGCACAGCGGCGCTGGAGAAGCACCAGCGCACGCTGCTCACGGCGCGTCTGGAAGTACTTGCTCGCCCCAACTTGGGGCTGTAGAGAACTTCCTCGTGAATGTAAATTGAAATTGTTGGTGCTTTAGCGTAAGCAGCTCTGGGTGAGAGAGTGTTGGGGAGGGGGGAGCTGTCAAGGCTGCTGCCGGGAGTGGACTGGCGCCCTGGGTGGACTGGTGCCGTGGGTGGACTGGTGCCGTGGGTGGATTGGTGCCGTGGGTGGACTGGTACCGTGGGTGGACTGGTGTTGGGAGTGGACTGGCGTAGTAGGTGGACTGACGCAGTAAGTGGACTGACGCAGTAAGTGGACTGACGCAGTAAGTGGACTGGTGCAGTAAGTGGACTGGCGCAGTAAGTGGACTGGTGCAGTAAGTGGACTGGTGCAGTAAGTGGACTGACGCAGTAAGTGGACTGGTGCAGTAAGTGGACTGGCCCAGCAATTACACTCAACAAAGTCAGCAAGATGCCCGACAATCGATACCCCCAAACAAAGGAGCTCACCGCACACGCGTGCAGGTTGGAGGCGCTGTCGAAAATCGTTCGTTTAATAATAATATTTTTTATAATATTTTTTTCTTTTTATAGTTGAGCCTCTTAGAGGTGAGCTGAGAGGGATAGTCCTTGAGCACATCTTCGGTGCCTTGCAGCCGTCGGGGGCTGGGCAGGACTCCTGCGCTCTTCTCGTAACTTCTAATGCGTGAAGAATGGATTGTGTAGACTGGAAATGAGCCCGAGACCGAAAATGAACTTTCACTTGAAGCGGAGTGGCACGAACTGCGGCACTGGGACCTGAACCCCACATATAGGATTAATGCTGAGTGTTACTTTAATGCACAGCGTTACATCGGTGCAAAATGTTATATCAGCTCAAACTGTTGTATTAATGTCGAATATTTTATCGACGTCAAATATTACATCAATGCCAAATCTTCCATAAATGCCCAATATGACCTTGATGCCAAATATCACATAATTTAAAATACCAAGGTAATGTAAAATATTACTTTTGGGATTCTCTGTAAATACGCTCGTTGTGCGCGCTAAAAGTATGATGTTCAATTAATGGCTGCTCGTTGTATCCTCTTTAACTACTAAGTGCTCCCGAGCATGCGGCGCTGATGAGGCTGCGCCTTCTCAAGTCTGCGCCGTGGGCTTATGCTTTGAAGTACTTTGAATGACCTGTGTGAGCAGGAATTGAGCTCAGGTAATTCACCTGGCTATTAGCCCTACATCGACCGAGTTATTATTGCCGCGGGGCTGCATTTGGCTTTGCACGACAAACTAGTGCCAGCCTTATGTGTGTATGCGATAAGGCTGCATTTAGCTCTGCACGACAAACTAATGCCATCCTTATGTGTGTATGGGACAAGGCTACCGTCAGCGTTGTGATCTGCGACCAAATAATATCCGAGGCCTAAATGGAGCTCAGGGATGCGCACCCCCCTAACTCATTAACGTCGAAAAATTCCCCCAAATTCTCCAAAACCTTTATCCCTCCATTGCATGGGTTGAAAACTTTCATGGCAGAGAGAACCACAAAAGTTGAACAATTTCAAATTGACCTCCGCGAGACACGCGCTGAGTTGTATGCTGACCCAGAATACAGCTCAGGCCGCGCTCTTTAAGGAGAAATGTGCAGTCCTCACAACCACCTTCAGATTGGCTTGCGAGCTGCAGGCTGATCAACTCTGTAATTACCGTTCGTAAGATTCATAATACTCTTAACGATCTTCATTCTCTTAACATTCATCACGTTCTTAACATCCATCATTTTCCTAATATTCATTATATTCTTAACATTCATCATACTCTGAATATTCATCATACTCATAATATTCATCGTATTTTTAAAATCCATCATATCTTAACATTCATCATATTCTTAGCATTCATCTTATTCTTAACATTCATCATATTATTAACAATAATGATATTCTTAAGATTCATCATATTGATGAACAATATGCCCCATGTTCTCAATATTTATCATATTTTCAATATTAGTCATTTTCTAAATATCCATCGTATTCATAAAATTGATTCTCCACTAATGCAATATGCAGTGTTGGTTCCTGGGAGTAATACATATAAAGCATTAATTTTTTAGCATATGTTTAAATGGTAGCGCAACATTCATTTGAGATTGAAATTGGAACAAGGCATGAAAAATGAACATTTCTACCCCCACCCCTCCATTACACCAACCCCTCCATTACTCCTACCCCTC
>VOMN01024492.1:0-19296 GCA_014899125.1 Orchestia grillus
CTCAAAATGGTAAGCCGAAAGACGAGCTACGAGGGCTCTTTGCTGGTTAGAAGTGAGCGGGAAGGAGTACCGTGACTTTGAGCCAGGGTAAAGACCCGTGGTAGAAACTAGAGAAGGGTAGCACCTGAGAGGTGTCCCAAAGTAGACCGCGAGATGAAACAACCGTAAAAAGGGTTGTGGTAACTCACAAGATGTTACACGCCACTCGCCACTCGCGTAAGAAGAGGTATGTTCAAGCGGGTGAGCAGACGAGCGTGAGCGTTGCTACCGACCAAAGCAATACCAACGGACCCCGTCGAACCAAGGCTCTACCAATTTCTCACCAGAGCTCACAAACACCGTTTTCCAGCGCACAGCGCATGGATGATGACTGGCACCTCCGTGTGGGGACGAAACATGGGAGATGCTCTTTCTTCCGCGGTTACGGGTGGTGGTATCCACTAAGTGGGAAGAGCCAGAGCGTAAGAACGACGGGTAAAGCCACTCGAGAGCGTGGTCGTGGGACCTCGCTGAGGGGGGAGGTAATCGGTGGTTGAATGGGGCAGCGGATGCTAGCAGGGTAAAGATAGTAAGAGGCCAGCGGTATCGGTGACATGACTGTCGAGTAGGGTGTATTCGAGGAGAAAAATCCCAGGAATAGCCGGGGCTCAGGGACTGAAGGGGGCCGGACAGCGCTCGCTCGGCCAATTATCCAGACGAGGGAGTCTTATTTCTGGGCACAGGAGCCTCCTAGTGTCGTTCAGGAGTGAAGCTCATTGGCTTGCCGGTCAGTGAGAGGGCGGTCAGATGTGCGGGTAGGGTCGGCTGTGGCCCGATCCTCGGGTAAGACGGGGAGAGTTTGACCGAAGGTTCTCGTGTATCAAGAGTGACCGCGGCGTTCGTTCTGGAGGCGAGAGCCGGGTGAACTCTGAATGTGTGGTGCCCTAAGTACCAGTATGTGGGCCTGAGCCAGCTGCTGGGAAGGCAGGGAAAGGGTCGCGGGATCCGGCGCAGCGCGGAGGAGCCCGGAGTAGGAGTACGAGAATTGAAAATGGGAGAGGGGGAGGAAACCATAAGAAACGGGCAGTTGAAGGAGCTCTAGGGCCCGACCGGAGTTGTGGGCCAATAGCTCGGGCGTCTGTCCTCTCGAAACGGGGCCGAGATGGTGATGGGTCTAGCGGGGCCCGCGCTAGCCCGGAGTGGGCACTGCTTGTACCTCCGAAGAAGGGCCGAGTGCCACCGCATGGCTGTCGAGGGGAAGGGCTATCGCTAGGCAGATAGAGGTACAGAGGATAGACGAAGCCTAGGCGAATACTGTAGAGATGTAGAAGGAAGGGGCGCCAGCCGTGATAGTCTAAAAACGTCACGAACGCGCCTGACTCGGAAGTAGGGCAAGGGAGGTAATGTGGCTCCCTTCGTAAGGGGTACGGCAAGGCCAGGCTTAACATTACACTATAGTGATGGGGCCCGGCGAGTTTCTCAAAACTTGTTGAGTCTTAAGGTAGCGCCGACGTTTTAATAGACTCGAGGGGAGGTAGGGGCAGCTAGAGGGTCCTCGCACCCCAAGGGAAGGGCCCGAGAGGGAGTAGGCTGGTCGGTTAAGTAGCCCACAATACGTCGCAGTGTTAAATGAGCTTATCCTTGACCCATAAGGGTAAGGATAAAGTTGAAGTGGGGGAGCGAAATCTGGGTGGATCAAGACTCCGGGGCGAGCATAGTAAGCACTCCGAATGAATGTTTTCTATGTCGCATAAGGTTAATTTCTAGTGGAAGACAGCGCGAGAAGGTATCTCGAGTAGAGTCGTTGTCGATGGAAAACCGAAGAGTACCATAAGTGAGGTACGAGTGTGTAGCACTCCGAGTGAGGAGTTTTAGATGGTGCTTCACAGAGTGAAGAGGCTTCAATTCGCAGAGTTTGGTGATGTGAGTAAAGAGCCTGCTAAAGGCTCCACAGGATATCTGCTTTGCGGTGGACCAGGGCGGGCACGTAGTGGCCACGAGTACCGAAGTCCGTCGATTTCTCGCCTAGAGACCTACTTAGCATCGGGTGTATGGAGCAGTAATGCACGGGGGCTTGCGGTTTTAGCCTTTTGTGACGAAATGATAGCGACAAAGCTATATTGAGTTACGTAAGGTAAACTATTTGCAGCGCGTTGTATATCTCAGGGAGAGGTAATGGTGCCTCGGGATCACAGCACTCTAGTGATTGCGTGTGCCCACAGTAATTATAAGCCACCACCATATGCGTACGGTCAGAGCCTTGTTTTTGACTTGTCGGAACCTTGTTTTTTATTTACCGAATTGTTTTTAGTTTTTTAAAGCGAAAGAATTACGTTTTTGATGATTTGGTAGTAGACGTATACTTGTAGGAAGAGTGCAGTTAGTTTTACTGAAGACTAATGGCATCTTCTGAAAAGAGAAATA
The DNA here is from genome assembly GCA_014899125.1 of Orchestia grillus. Classification (NCBI taxonomy): domain Eukaryota; kingdom Metazoa; phylum Arthropoda; class Malacostraca; order Amphipoda; family Talitridae; genus Orchestia; species Orchestia grillus. The sequence continues at coordinate 2,404 of VOMN01024492.1, forward strand.
TTCTGAGCTTTTCCACCTGAAATGCCTCTGCTATTATACAGCTTAGCATTATCTATTCAATTTACGCTGAGCATCTGGTGATGAATATTTTGGAGATTGATCGTCCTTTTGGGAAGGGAATTTTAGTTTCTTGGTGAGCTTTTGATTTTTTCCAATATCATCTGGCAAAAGTCATATCTCATTGATATTTCAAAATGAACATAGGTGTAAAGTTTATATTTTAGATATTGAAAGCAGAGATTAATTAAATTACTATGAACAAGATACCTAGTGCAAAATAAGCGAATCATTTGAGCTGAAATTTTGATTACTTTGAAAGATGTAAATTCTAGTATTTGTAGGTCCAAGTCCTAGCAGTGGTCTATTATTTTAGAATTTCCATTATGAATAGGATGTATAGTGTACTGGGTGGCCCAGAAGTAACTGACCCTTAAAATTAGGATTCCATATTTGAATTGGTTAATTTCTGAAAATACTGGATATCTTTGCAATCACATTGTTGAAAATTTTCTTTTTGAAGGATTCACTCAGACAATTTTTTGGGGGAGGCTGAGCTTCTGGGAAAATATGCTCCTGCCATCATCAGAATAATATATTTTAAAGACAGCAATTGTAATAGTTATGCAGTGTAACATAAATACTATAAATAAATTCATGTGTGAGATTTTTCCCCTGAATAGGATGTGACAAGACGAGGGTCGTCAGGCTCTTCGTTGGAAAGGCCTTATCTCCTGTAGCGCTGGCTTGGGCATGAACACGTAAAGATGATGCATTTCTAATCACGGAATAATAACCATCAATCAATTAACCTATAAATGAACATGACTGTCTGCATCACAGTTTGTGCAGAGAGCTTTGGCACTTCCCTCAACATGTTTTAAAATGTCACCAAAGACAAAATCCTTCAATGCACAAAAACAGTGCACAATTACAGACAAATTACAATAATCAGTTCTCACGTAAGAAGAGACCTGTCTCATTTACCCTCAATGAGTTGTCACTTCTCACTGACTTGTTCTGTTGTCACTTCTCACTGACTTGTTCTTGCGGGAGTTTTCTTCATTCAGGCTTATAATGCTCTCATTATGTATGACATATACTTGAGCAATGCAAACTTAAATTTTAACCTTGAACCAATCTGAATATTGCTCCTGAAGTTGTATGATGACCATGAACCATTTCAGCTCACCCGGCTAGTTTTCAACCAATGCTATACAATCAATCGGCTGCTTACGACACAATGACCTCACATCCTGCTATCAAGCGTAATGATCTAGGACGCCGAATTAAGGATATATATATGCATTCATTAAGGCTGCAGCCAACACAACAACTTTGATCAATGATTGAGTTAGTGAGGATTGCAATTAAACCAATTATAATTATTTAGGATTCAATCTGTAGATGATTGCACTTTCACTCAGTTCGTCAGAACATTTTAGTTCATGAGGTAGTACGAAGCTAATGTGGAGACCGATCGACGAATAATTGCAGGTTTTCTTCATTCATGTAAACGCTCCACCTAATAAACAAAATACAAAAAAATTGCCCATGAGCTCAATTCTCATACGGCTTGCTTAATGTTTCATATTTCAATTTGAAAATTTGATCTTCAACAATTTATGATCATTTGTATCAAAATAAGTAAAAGGTTATCTTACTCATCCCAAGAAGTGATGGTACCTTCCTATGTATTTAACTAAGCCCGCGCGACGTTATATTTTTTTTCACTCTCACGCGACGACGTTATGTAGCCTAATTTAAGCCACCATTTTCAGAGGACGGCTCTACCCTAACTAATTTTATCTTCCCTCTTAGTCGACACACTCGTCTTGCATAAACCTCGCCTTACTTTTCTTAAAGCCCTATCACTATATGAATGAAGTACATCACTGCGACAAAGTCTTCTTTGACACAATTGTCTAGGTTAAACCCCCCTTCTGTGCTTTGAAACTCCTCCCAATTTTTTGCGACATTCCATCTTAACACCTTAACAGATTTTCTAAACAAAGCAACATTTGACTCTGTGTTGCGTTTACACCGCACTCAAAGCTCATCAATCTCTTTGAAGTTCTTCGAACCCTCAAAAGATACGTCCAGCTGCGCGCTTAACAACTTCCCCTTAGGACATTGAAATTTCAGACCGTTGGTGTTTCGCATTTCCGTACATAGTCTAACATTACTTCATATTTAGTGAAAGTATGTTCATTCTGCACAAATCTAAATCTTTTCAACTCTCTTTCCAAACAATGTATAATTCATCTTCTCCTTACTACCTCTTTATCATCACAAGATTTTATTTATAAGTAATTTTATTTTGAGAAATGAGAAAGGGGAGCTCAGGCAAAATGTTTTTTAATTGTAGGCAAAATTTAGTGTGACGCACCAATGTGTCTGTTAACAGCTATATTCTGTTAGTTAACAGAATAAAACAGCTCCCATCATTTTTCAGGTCAAATAATTTTCAACTTTTTGGTTTTCTTTTCATATGTCAAAATCAAGTGAGTGTTTATTGGAGCTGGTATGCTGCTAGACTAAGGAAAGACTATATCCAGTTCTTACATTTCCCCTGTTTGTTAATCCTTGCCTATATAGATCAACAAAATTTGGCCTGTAAATAATTTTACTCATTTCACATGGTTGATTTTAGTCTTTTAGTTTACACAAGTTTCCTTTTAGGATGTTAGTTGCTTCGCTCACTAGAGGAATGTTGAACAGCATCAGAAGACATGATATCCATTCCAAAATCACTTTCAAGTATGGGGTGTTGATAAAACTTTGCTGATTTTAAGATTCCGGTTTTTGGCTTCCTTGGTTGTCATAGGACATTTTTTTACATGTAGGATTTTATGAATTTCTAATGGTAATTGTTGCTTTTCAAATTTTTTGCATCATTTTAGTGATTCTGGTTTTCTTCAGCAGGTGCTGATGTTGGTTGCCCTTTAATACCAGGAATTGACCACACTTTTTTTATTTTATGCTTGGTTGTTGTGGTCATCCAGGTATTTGAATTGAGTGATATGTAACTCATTTCCCTATTTACTCATCAATGTATGGGTCAGTGACTTCTGAGCCACCCTGTACTAGACAACCTGTAACCCATTGGGTCACCATTTTTAAGTCTAGGTTAGCCTGGGATTCTTATTTTCCAAGAAAAATCCAAGGCCAAAAAATTTTTATTTATTTCAGTCATGATGCACCATGACCATGATGTAGCAGAAAACCCCATATTTAATTACTGAAAGATGAGTATTAAATTCCTACTTTGTTAATCTTGAAGAGTGGGTCCAATAACGCAAAAAGCAAGAGTTTTAGTATAGTACTAGGTAGGTAAACTATATATTTTGTGAGTAGTTCATGTGGAGCATGAGTTGAATAAATATGAATTATTTTTTACCTATTTGCTGGTTGAAAAAAATTGTCTTCTTTGACATTAAAGCAAAACTTCTAAAAAAAATGTGGCCTACGATGATAAAACTCAGCCGATTTGACACAAAACTGAATTGCCATAATCGACTTTAGCCAATTCTTTAATTTAAGAATCTTAGAAAGTTTTTGAAAGAAAACTGATAAAAAGAGAAAAATATGGAAGTACATACCTTTGAAAATTTTCAAATTTTTCTAAACTCTGCTATTGGTGTCATACTTGTATTAAAACACAGCTAATATGACTAACCCCATAGTTCTAGGGTTGAAATTGAAGGAAGATATAATAAATGAGGAAATGAAAAAAAAATAGTTTTATTTTCCTGTCATAATTTCTTTTCAGAAATCAAAATGTACCAAGAGCCCAATTTTATCTTTCAGTGGATTACAGATGTGTGCCAAATTTGAAAGTGAACTGTCCCAAATAAAAGGTCAAAAATGTAGATGGTCACCTGACCATAGTTTGGTTATGAATTGTTCATTTCTAAAGAGATAAGCAATATTCGTAGCCTGTTGCTTCACTAAAATTTTACTATTCATTTCAAGGTTGAATATAGCAAGTCTCATCATTTTTGATGATTTGTGTGACTAGTGTAACTTGAAACCCATCATGAAAGATTCTCAAAGATTTTTGGTGGGAAACAGATACACACATGAACTTCTGAAACAACCAATATCATATTTTTAGTGATTCTGATATATTTTATTTCAGATAATGCCATCCCTATCAAGTCTTGGTTCAGTGATCCATTAGACACATCGTTATTGAACCTTCTTCCTGTGTTAGATGCATTGCGCTTCACCGCTGATGTTCGCAGTGTTCTATCTCGAAATCTTCACCTGCACAGACTCTGGTAGAGAATGGTAAGAAAGTGTGCATGTTTTATTGTTACTCCAATTTTATTTTTCAGCTAAAAATTTCATTGTATAGTCACAATTTTGCCCTGTAGACTGATGGTAAAGTTTCCCCTTTGTGTACAATAAAATGGCTAAGCACTTGATCCAGATATTAAGTCCCTATGTGTTATTTGTTTGTGAACATGATATCCTTAGTTACACTGGCTTAGTCTTCTATTGTGGGGTGACTTCCTATTGGAGGGCTACTCCGGTCTTAAGTACTGCAAATTGCTTTAATATACTGTTGCTAAATATGTCAGCATTCTAGTATAATCTGCTATACCAACTGAATTTTTGTCTTTTTAATTTCTCTATATTATTTTGTTTTTTGACATAATTTACATCTCCAAACAGGCCCAAAAGTGTTCATCATTAAATTGCAATTCTTCACCTACCTCCTATTGTCTGTGGATGAATGGTATTTACCTCTAAAAGTGCTGTTTAGGATTGGACTAGGTAACTTAATTAATCCTTACGACTTGATCCTATAATTTCTAGAGTTTCTCAACTCTTGTTCTAGAAAGTGTAGGTCTGCAAAGTAGACATCAGAAAGATTATGTAAATGATAGAAACAAAGTCTATTAATGTTTTTACAACCAATTGTTACCTGTACTGGTAATCATTGTTTGATATTTTAATTAATGGCAAACATAACAATGAAAGCTGTCATTGATAACCTGAAGAAGTGTTCAAAGTTCTCTCTCTCAAACTTTAAGGATCAGCTTGCTGAATGCTTATGCAATTCTTATATACAGTCAAATTCCCTAGTCATTCATATTCGTGCGTATTAGAGCCTAGCAAAATCTGAAACATGTATAGTAAAAAAAATGTTCATGTAAGTTTTTTAGGGTAACAACAGAATTTTTGACTCAACAGGGGAATAATTAAAGAAAATATTAAAATAAACACTTGTGTGCTCTTTTACAATTGTTAAGTTATTCATATTCATGAAAATTTCTACAATCTGACAAATTTTGCTCACGATTATTGAGGAGCACTATTAACCAAAAAAGTATGTTTTCATGAAAATATATGAGAAAATTAATCCTTATCGATTTACAGACGTATTCAGTACAGGATTTCTAAAATGAATGGAGGGGGGGGAAGGATACCCTAAATATTTTCTACATGCTTAATAATAAAATGTTTCACACTCTCGCCTGTTTACTTGAAATCTTGTTTTGGAGAAATAAGTCCTTTTTGCAAATTTGAGTGCCTGAAATTCTTGAATGTTTGCTTACTAGTGGTGAGTTTTTCCAATTTCTTAAGCTATGCTAATGCATACTAAAACTTTATCTTTTCAGAAACTCAAATACTTAAAAATTACAATGAAACTTCTAAAAAGTAGTGGGCATGCTTATGAAAGGCTTCATGTAGGCTGTATGATAGTTGATTGCAAACTAAGTATATCAAATCTAATTTAAATTTGTGTTGTTTATATGCGGGGCAAAGTGATGAAAAGTGATTGTGTAGTCTCATTTTCCAAAGCAGAGCTGATAATGTTATGCTGTGTCCAAACTACATATAGTGACCAGCTGTATTAAAAAGCTGGAAGATCCTGCTGATTTAATGCTGAGTTACCTCGACTGCCACTCACCGCATTAGTGTATTTAATTGCAGTGCCAGTGAAGTGTGATCCACTGCGGATGGACTTATTTAATAATGAGCATCACACAAGCAATTATTGTAATGTTAAATGACTGCTGCATATATTTTATATAGAAATAGCTCTAAGCGGCTGTATTTTTCAAAAAGCAATTCTTCTCAATAAACATTAAAGCATGCTAAAAGTTTTTTGAAAGCATACATATGAAGCATGCAAATGTAATGTATCAAAACTTCATAGTGATCGGTGAAGAACTTTCAGAGATTTTAGATTATGAACCAACAAACATTTACATTTTCATTCACAACGATAGTCGACCATGTTAATAATGAGCTGCGTGGTTCAAGTTGGTTCAAGTGACAACATGAGAAGCTTTTGAGTTTATATCGTCTCAAGACATATTTCTGTGATAAGCCTTAGGGTCTCAAGTTTGCTCTTTTGCATAAAATTAGTCACATCAATATAATACCCCAGTTAAATAGTAAAACCGTTAGTTTATGGTTGAATTGAAGTCCCATGTGTTGAAAAACTGCATTAGGATTGACGCAAGCCGTTATCAGATATTTTTGGATTAAATGTTACAATTGCTTGTCCCAACAACAGGTATAAGATAGGCAGTAGGGTTAGGCTAGTTATGTTTGTCTATGCTATGAGGACTGGCAACCCCAGGAGAGCTGTTGGGTTTCTTCACCTATAGATATGCTTTTGGGACTTCTATCCTTTGTGTCCAGTTTGCTTCTTCCTATTTCTTCATAACTTGCTGTTTCTATGCATAGAAAATCCGGTGTGGGAACACACCTGTGCACTTAGATTCCACGTTTTTACGGTCCGTACTAAATCGTCCCGTCTTTTCTTTGTTCTCTTTGGATCACATTTCATTTCATGTGAACAGGGAGCTTGAGATCAACTTATAATCAATCTACAATGGCTTGGGATCATTAATGCTAATCATGCAGGGTTTGAGGAAGGCTCCTAAAAAAGTCTACAACAGTCACACAAAACTCTTACAGGTAGCCTCGGATATTCGTCTATTTCGAAGTATGCCTGTGTAATTTGTCATAATCACTCTTCGACCATGTGGACATGTACTTTCTCTATTTCTGACCTGTCAGTGGAACTGAAGTATAGCTTCATATTTTTACGCCTCGCCATATTTTCAGATCTTTCAGTGATCCGGAATAATCAGTAGATCTAAGTAGCTTCAATATGCTGTTGGTCTTCAACTTACTTTGGTTTAAAGCTAACTTCTGTTTTAATATCATTCATGCATATACCTTTTATCTCATTTAAGCCAATAATCATATTTTTACGCTGGTTATTTAGCACTATTTGTAGAAGAGGTCAAACAACGCAATCACGCAGATTTTCATTATTATTCATCATAATCAAAGTCTTCCAGTTTTCTGTGAACTTCATTCGCTCGCAAGTACTTTATTAAACACAACAGCCTCTCGATAGATTCATGTTTAGACGAGAATCCAAATATTTTTTATACTCTTTTCACTGTGATACTACTGTTGAAAACATCCTTCTAACATAATTTGCTAATTCCTAGATTTGAATCTACTTTTATTCGTTTTAATTTACTGGCACATTTCCAGATCCCACTAAGCATAGGTCGATATTTTTTGCGAGTATTGTTATAATATACTTACCCTATTAGCTTTTCGTTACTTCATTATTTGTCATTTCGTCATTATTTGTTGAAAGCCACTCCTCAAATGCTCTCTTCGCTAATGATGTCACATTGTTTGTTTTACAACGAATGCTTCCATTTCTCCTTTTTCTATGAACAATGAATAATTCCGCTCGTTTCTACTGGAATAAATGTATCAACGCCCTTGGTGTCGATTTTACATAGTATTTACTGAATCTTCAAAAAAATCTTTAACCATATCTTCCATATGTTCCAGATACTCATTGGATTGGATACGATTTTACCAACGATGGCAATCAGCACTGCAGTTGAGGCTGCAACATCCGGTCATGCGCTGGATGATTGACGTAGGCCGTGCCGTCTCCCATTGTAGTATATGTACCTTGTCAATTGACTGTTTCTGCATTTGCAATTGCTCTTATTGGCATATCTCAGCTCACGGCGTTTGGTGTATCTCAGCTCGCTATTTCAGTTTATATTATTTCTATTAGATAGGCAAAGTGGCTCAGGCTGTTCTCAATTATATTCGTGGTGTTTAAAATTGTTTTTTAATTGTGGGGTGCATAATTTTTATCTAATAATTGACATGAATTCGCGGGTAGCCAATAATGCTTATTGAAAATTCGCTTTTTTTCTTTGATCAATTAATTCATGTTTTGAGTGGCCACAGCGTGGATTTGTTGAGTTCAATACATGGTCTATGAAAAAAAAGGAAAAAAAGTTCTATTTTAAAAGTGCTGCTTTTAAAATGTTTTTAAGTTATTTATTAGATCGGATGAGTTCTCTAAGTTATGTTAAATTTTATTTTCGCTCTGATTTATTGGCTCAAAGCTATGTAATGACCATATGCTCTACGATTATTCCTGGCTATCACCGGACTACTTGTATATGTGTGCCTTCTGATTCTATTACATTTACTGCTTCTAAGAATATTTACTTTAATTGCAACGAAAAATTTAGCTCGTATTTCGGCTACCACACTATACTCGTTCTACCTATCAAATCAAAAAGGGTCCTTCGAATTTTGACCGAGGCATCTATCAAGAAGGGAAAAGACTAGTTATTCTGATTAACGCAATTTTGTCGATGTACGGTAGCTGTAAAAATAAATTTTAATGATTGTGTAGCTGGAATCAGTTATGTGCATGTGGAGTATATCAAAATACTTCGGGGCTCCCATCGCAGAGCTTTCAATATGAGCCCGCGACAAGTCCAATAAAGATTACTGTGAGTTTTGTTCTGCGAGAAAAGTGTTTTGTCTAATTATTTTTCCTATCTATCGTTCGTATGAAGCGTTAGAACATGAATGACGCCTCGCACTGGTTTCCTGAACTTGTATCTGGTGTGCTGTATCTCTCAGTTTTCGTACTTAAGTTTTCGTTTTATACATCAATACTCCAGTGGCTGACATGCTAATTTTTTGTAATTACCTGTGTGGAAACCTGAATATTGCCTTATTTTAATTTTTTTCACTTTAACAAATTTTCAGAGTTTGAAGCCTGGAGTAATGAATTGCTTCGCTAAGGAAAAACTAAATTTCAAATTTAGTAGCATAGCAGTTTCATTTAAGCACTTTGAGAAGATTAAGTATCTTTAACGGCACCAATGTTAGGCGGCGGTACTCGTAAGATTTACACTATGGCGATAGTAAGATTTACACTACATAATATTACTTTCATTTAATAAGGAAAAAATGTTCTCAAACTCATACAAACTGCTTTTAAGATTAATATAGAATGAACATGTGTTACTCATATTTTTCCCACGTTTGGTCGTTTAGTTACAGAATCCTATGCAAACGGGAGCATCTTGCCCAGACTGTTGCTAATTTTTACATCTCATGGTTGATGCATACTACAACAAATTTATATGCCGGGTTTGTGCTGCCAGCTGGGTGCTCCAAACGAGATTGTTTTGCAGTTGATCTTAAAAACTTGGAGTTGAATAGAAAATGTGTGGCATTTGTGAGCTTCTCCTAGAGAGGTATGGTGCTGTGCCTGTCCTCGTCAAAGTGGGTTGAAGAAATAGGTCACATTAGCATTACTTGGGACCTCCAGGAGAATTAGTTTCTTTTCAGGGAACCTTATTCTTTTTTTTGCTTATTCTATTTTAGAAAACATAGGTGAACCTGGTAATAGACTTAGCCGGGATGTCTTGGTGTTTGTTTCTTGTTCTTCTTCCCTCGCCTAATAGCATCTTCGAAATTCTGACTCGGCTATTTTTTACTTGGGTACTGTGCCTACCGAGATAATGAAATTTTTGATCTTCATTGATATTTCTAACTCAACCATGTTTAATTCTCACTATTGACAGCTCAATTGAGCGTAAACTGTAATTAAGTTCTGCTTATCATAGTAATAATATTGACTCCGCGATTTTTTCAATTGGGGTTCATTCCTTGCTTCGGGATGAGATAATTGTAACTAGCCCAAATTCGTCGCTGTGTATATCTTTCATTTTGCTAAAATACGTTTCATTTTCGAATATCTTTCATTTATATTTTTAATTCATTTATACGTAAAGTGATGAAAATTTTGAGAAAAAGGTAAGGCATGCACTACGTTGAAGACGCTCGTTTCATCCGAATGTTTATTGATATCCGTTTTCTGATCACACCGTTTGAATATGAATTAATTCATCTACATGTGGCATATGCATAACGTCCGCCCATAGTGGCCGACCACTAAGTTGATATGTTGCACTTTCATTGAATGGATCACCGGGAAGACTACGTAACCTGTGAAACGGTAACCTCTGTGATACGTTAGTGAGAGAAATAGGATGCAAATATAAGGATAGGTTAGGACCTACTCACCTCAGTAGACATTTTTTGCAGAAATTTTCTGTTTATGCTCCCAAGAAATCTTCTTTGATTAACTGGTTGAAACACCTCAGGGGCATCGGATAAGCCATTGGCAGTAGGATTATGTTAGTTAGGTCTGTCTATCGTCTGCAATGGAGCCTGCCGTCCCCAAGGGGACACTGTTAGGCTACCCCAGCTCTAGCTAGGCCTTCGGGACTTCTATATTTTGTGCCCCCCCTTTGCTTGCTTTTTTTTAAGCCTTCTTCACTCATTATTTTTTATTTTCTGTTTTTCTTTCATAACTTGCTGTTTCTGTGTGCAGGGGTTCTTACGTAGAAACGCACGTTGTACATAGATTTCCCGTTCATCAAAGTCCGTACTATTGGTCCCTTCTCTTTTGGTACGACGATAGGCCTTCGGGACTTCTATCTTTCGTGCCCACTTTCCTTCTTTCCGTTTTCATTCCTTCTTTGATATTTCTTATTTGTCTTTTCTTCCTCTTCCTTCTTAACTTGCTGTTTCTATGCGCAGGGGATCTAGTGTGGGAATTTACCTTGTGCATAGATTCCTCGTTTTTCTAAGTCTAAACTAAATGATCCCTACTCTTTCGGTGCGAGATGGTCTTGAGTTGCTGAAGTGGAGCTATCATTACCACCACCACCACCACCACTCTTACTACTACTACTACTATTTTTGGAATGCAATCTTAATCGTATGAAGTATTTATACGAAATCTCCAATTCTACTGAGCAGTTTCTAGAATAAAATTATGATTACAAAAACTAACTAATCGAATAGCGTCGCCTTACGTTTTTTTCAGGTACGTTTGTTGGAAAACTATGATCGTTTTGAACCCCTAAATTCGTCGAACGAAGGCTAAAATTACTTTAAGATACCAGATTTTCCATTCCGAACCCCTTGATACTTTAGAGTGTTCTGCTCCGTTTTAAGCTCGTTTACAGACAGATGCCCCTCAAGGTCACAGGATATAAAACATGATTAGATATGTCAGGTTGCTCTATCGTATACCCTGGGGGACTAACGACCCCAGGGACACTGTTCGGCTGCTCAACTCAAGATGACCCTTCGAGACTTCAGTCTTTCGTGCACACTTTGCTTCTTTCAATTTTCACACCTGCTTCTTTATCTCATTGCCATTTCTTCCAGTTCATTTTTAACTTGCTGCTTCTATACGCAGGGGTATCTGTGAAAAAGATAGCTTTTGCATAATTCCCCGTCCTCTACAGTACATAGTAAGGGATCCCTTTTCTTCCAGCACAACATAGTCTGAGTCACTAAAGTGCTGTACTATACTCCTACTCCTACTACAAATAAGTCTCGTTGCTACTTGATGGATTAATTTTTCAGCTTACCTTCAGTTTCATGAATTCATTCGAGCTATACTGAAAGCCGATTTTCTCCTGATGTAGATGGTTGTCTACAAGAGTTGTGCCTTGAGAGGATAGTTATCGTTGAGATAAACCCTAGCACTTTACAGTATGCGATGCAAATGTAGTGGAGTTGATTATAAATAGGTTCATTCCTTTTCCCGTCTCATTTTTGACTTCGAGCGACCCATCGTCTAAGTATTTTCTTGCACGCGCACTTATGTTCTCGAGTCAAGACGATACTCTAATGTCTTCATAATCGACTGGTCGTTCATATAATACTTAGAATAAACTTTCTAATTTTGCTGAACTAGCCATGTTACTGAAATTTTCAATTGAGCTCAGCGTTTTAAATGATTATTTCGTTCAACGGATTTACATGTACACCCCCCCCAAGAGGGCTCTGTTAGGGTAACTCAGCTATAGCTAGGTCTTCGAGACGATTATCTTAGGTGCCCACTATGCTTCCTTCCTTTTTCATGCTCTCTTTGTTGATAATTCTTTATTTTTTATTCCTCTTCTCCCTTAACTTGCTGTTTCTATTCGCAGGGGATCCACACCTATGCATAGATTCCACGTTTTCTCAAGTCTATACAAAATAGTCCCTTTTCGCTCTCCTGAGATCAAATTCCATGTGGCTAGGGAGCTTGAAATTAACGAATAAAAAAAACTTACTTGTGCAATTTAACTTAATTTTACTGTGCTCCCCGTTTTATTTTATCATTGTTTTTCTTTCCTGCAAAAATTGATTGGATAAAGTATCGTGAAAATTTGGCTTTCTTCAATTGATGTGGGTTCCCTCGTAGTTATCGAATGAGGTTTCGTTAAGTCGGCCTTACTCCTATCTCACGAGGAGAGTCTGATGTGGGATTGCCCTTTCACACATTTTAATAACGAAGAGCTTCACCTAAGAAAATGAAAATTTCTGAACTCTACTTGGAGATACTTATGGTGACTTCATTTTTTCGGTTATTTTTAGAATTGGCGCTTCTTTGTGTTTTGTTTCACCAACTTTCTAAGCCTTGTTGCTAGAATTGCATGTGGGTTTCGTATTAGATTTCATTTTTTCCTTTGTTTTGTTTCTGTCTGCAAGGCTTATATGTCAGAAATTATTTTGTACGCGAGTGTTTTTGTCTCCTGTCCGATGAATTTATCGTTCACATTTGTCAAAATATTTTCCGATCCTCTTTTATAGACTGAAGTAGGACAAACTCAAACAATACACAGAAATAAAGCCTGTTTAAAGGTACCCTGAAATTTTTTAGTAAATCTTAAACTAAATCTTGACAAAGTTTCATTGTGATTATCACTTCATTGAAGGGAAACTGCGGTCTAATGTCAAACTTCTATTACGATATTAGTGTTTTAAGTTGTTGTTTATGATCAACACTGGAGGGGATCATTTCTCCACCGTAAGAAGTGAATTATTTTTTAACTCTAGGTCTGGTCTTGGAATGTCACACGCAGCATGAGCACTTAATACACACTTCTACCACCCGTTACTCCTCAGGGAGCGTAAGATAGACAATAGGATTAGGTTAGTTAGGTTTGGCTATTCTACGCTGTGGGGACTGGTGACACCAGGAGGCCGGTAATAGGTGACCTTATCTACAGATAGGTCTTTGGGAATTCTGTCTTTTGTGTTCACTTAGTTCCTTAAATTTTTACTCGTTCTTAGCTCTCTCTTCTTCGTTGTTTCTTCCTGTTTCGTAACTTGCTGATTCTATGCGCAGAGGATCCTGTGTGGAAACGCACCATGTGCAGGGATATCTTGTTTTTCTGGTCCGTGCTATATGAGGTTTCTCTCATTTTAGTTCTCTCATTCTCTTTCTGCGCGAGATAGTCTGAGCCACTGAAGCTTTGTATTTTATAGGTATATTTAACACGTTGACTCCGATTCTCCACACAGGTAAAATTACATGCCGACAAATATTTCTACTGTGAATTTAAAAATGAAGAATTTTGGTTACTCTATTAATTTTCTTTCTAATCAGAACTAGCTTATTCGATTGATGAACACAAATTTGAAGAAAACTCTAAAATTCGTTATTTATACATGATAGTGCTTTGGTTACATTAGGTTAGGTTAGATTGTCGCGTGTACCATATATGACCCACTTCGGAGTCTACGTGTTAAACTATAACTGAAGCTGTCACTAGCTAGCCTTAATAAATTCCACGTTAGTTGTTGGAGCATGTCAGTTTAATTTGGGTTTTTTAAAATATATTTTATTCATGATTCACGAGTTTCCGATAATTGACGGTCGCGTATGACGACTTACGAGTGTCGTGTTACTTCTCGTTAATTCGCCCGGTGCAGATGCAGTCTCTGTTCTATTTTCAAGTTCTGAGCTGGCTCAGCTGAGACGGTCATTTCATTTCATTGTGGCATACAGCCAGGTTCTTCTCAGCAGTTCGTTCTTATTGAGGCTAACTTTTGGTATACCTGAAATTATCTATTGTTTTCCTAATAGTAAACGTTGGTTAAATTGTTTCGGTTTTGGAGAATTTTTATTCAGAAAAGTTGCATGACACCGTAAATGTGGTATTCCACTGCACACGACCCAATACGCTGAATCAAGTAATCAAAAGTGGATGATTTGGAGTGATAACAAAATCTGCCAATAAAACACTCCTCCATTGGATGGATTCAAGTTACAGAATAGCTTGGTTCACTAATACCTATCTGCTGTAGTAATTTTTGTCATGTTTCGTTAGAAATTTTATTTCTACCGTTGCTATTACTCGAAGACGACGAAAATTTTCTGTTGTTAAATCTACGACTTAGGCTGCGGCGCTGGTTAGTGGACCATGCTCGAGGTGATGTGGTACAAATGTACATAAGTAGTTTTCCCATGTTTTAGATATCGAAGCTATACTTGTCAGAATTAGCCAGTGATTGTATTTGTCTGAATAATTTCCTATTGGTTATTACTTATTTTGCTAGGGACTTATCTTGTCGTCTCACTGATTTTAATCCAAAGTGTGCTTGTCGAGTTATTGAACTTGGGGGAGATCAGTGCTTTGTTTTTGTTTTTTTGCAAAAATTGTAAGTTTGACAGACGTGCTTTATTTCGCTGAAAATGTATGTATGTAAATAACTGTGTTACGACAAGTGTCAGATAATAAAATTCAGAGTTGTGTACCATAGTGTTATTTTTCCATTCACGGGTCTCCTTGAAGTTGAATGTGCTTACTATTACGTTGAAATGCGAAACCGAAGTGTTTTGAAAAATAAAAGCGGAGTGCGCTTCACCTAATTGGATCAACAGGTTCGCCCAGTATGGCTTTAACCTAATCATAAATAATTTCTCTGAGTGAATTCTATGGCAGCTGTCAGCTGATGCAAGGTTACCGTTGTAGTGAGCGCGTTTAAGTGTTTAGTAGAGAGATCTTGCAAGTCAACCTTTCGCTCATTCAGCTTTTATCCCCGTGTCAAGTCGTGTAAAAGTAGTAGCACGGGAATTTTTATTTTCTCGAGTGTTTATGTTCAACAACCTATCGAAGTAATTCTAAATTTGTGTACATAAATACAATCCTTAACGAAAGAGAGTTATTTGGCCTTCAGCGAATCTAAGCGACTTGGCCTTCACCAAAAGATTTGCATATCGGATCCTTGAGTTTCTGCGTTGGTGTTGGAAATTTGTGAATTAGCCACTTCACCTGCAAAAATTCGCATTAGGGGGACCTCGACGTCATGGAAAGAAAAAATATGAAATACAAATCATCATGTAACCGATATATGAAAAAATTAAACTGGTTATTTTAGGAGTCATAAATTCCTAAAAATTCAAATTTTCGCTATCTTCGGAATGAGTGGATTGAAGTGAGGAATTCAATCATCAAAACATGAAACCAAGAAAAGGCGAAACAAGCTTTAATGTCTTCTTACTTCCTGTCCTGGTTTATTACATCGGTGACGAAAGTCATTTGAGGGCTTTCGTTTGGACGTTCGGGAAAACATCGTAAAGCGACTCCAGTGGCGGTGAATCAGGCGTAGAGCCTGCTCTAACCTAAAGCTACTAATTCTGGACTTATTCCGTTGGCCAGCGCTGCCGTACTGGGAAAGAAACAGGCCGTTTCATGGTTTCTAGCCGTGTCGTGGCTAAACTGAAAACTGGCTGAATGACGGTATATGATCCATATGGAAAATAATACATGCTATCATTCGCTACATAATGGCAAGCCTGACAGAGGAATAAGTACGTACGTATCTAATCAGATGAATCCTCAGGTCGTTGTAAATATTAACCTTGATCACATTGATCCTTTATTGGTAGACTAATAGAAAAACGGTTAACGCTTTATTGTAGGAACTATCCATAGGCCCTCTTCAGCATGGCTATTTTTCTCGAATGAACTCAATCGCATTGTATCACTGTTGAATAAATCGCAATACCATGAGAGCCTGCAGCGATGTTAGCAACGGTTTTCTAATTCATAGAAGTTGCGAGTAAACCTTTTTTTACTATGGTAAACTAAAAGTCACTTCCTTCAATGATCGCTAAACTTACACTTGTCTCGTTAGACTCTGCTACCCAATTGGACAATTTATTTTTAAGAAAAAAGAAAAATCGTTTATTCCAAATAAGTCACATGGAACCCGTCGGATTTTCAATTAGTAAGACTGCAGCCTTAGAAATAAGTGTAGACGTTCCGTTAAGACTTCTATAGTTCTTATTCTTAATTCACCAGCCTGTCGTTCAGCGATAAGTGATTGGCACGTTAGCTAAATATGAACTAAAAACATCGTGTAATTCTTTCTACATACCTGGTACAACTATGAAATTGTAGTTGGAATATTGGCTACAAAATGTGGAAAAAATCAACTCCTTTTGAATTAAACAAAGTTAAACATTTAAAACTTTAATTTGAGTTTTTCCACGTTAAAACTTCAATTTACTTGTAATCTCTAGTGCTTACAAAACATGTATTGGTCGTGTCATGCGAGTTTAACATATCTACACAACTAACTTGTGTCGTTCGAAAGACGGAGAAGATTATTTATTTCGATGGAAGTGACTCACGTCCAATAACAAGTCCTCAACTCAAGCTACAAGAAACAAAAGCAGTTGCTGAAGATCTTCTAAGCAATCTAAAATCATGGTATAACCGT